>JAVTVJ010002426.1:0-38241 GCA_034509425.1 Eopsaltria australis
GGATAGCCCGTTGTATAAACCAGAGGGATGGTTGAATGCAGAGTAGAGACTAGACAAGACAGAGTCTTGTTAGTCTCTAAAAAAGGGGGGAATGATGCCGTTTGGTTTCTGCCTTTTTTCTTTATATGTTCTCTGTACTCTCTGCCCATATTTTTGTGGCTCTGTAGCCTACTATATTAATAGCTAGTTTTTCCAGTACCTTTCCATAGCCTTTCCCTAAGCAGAAAGACAAAACAATTTCCAGAGCTCCAAGCCCCAGGGGGTTGCAAGGCCCTGTCCTATCTCAGTTCTTCCTGGGAACCAAGGCCGAGAACAACTCTGAGGTACATTTTCATAAGCAGAGTGCAGCCAGTGCTGAGAGGGGGGCTCCAGGGAAGGGGCTGGACCTGAGGGGGATTTGAATCGCCACTTGTTCTCCTTATTGGTGCTCTTTATTATGCTAATTTCCTAAAAGCTATAAATATGTACTCACCCCTGGAGGGGCTGGGCTTTTATGGACACCTTTCCATAACTGCTCCTGAAGACCTTCAAAATAAAGATCCCCTTTTATATTACCTCTTGCTAAAATGATCTCGAGTTTCTTTTCCAGGCTGGGGGAAAAGGCAACACCGGACGCCACCTGAAATGCCGCATGGATCAAGATCCTTCCCAGACCCAAGCTGCCATCAACTAGAACTCTAGCTGCAATTGTAGGGCTAAATGCCTCCTAAAAACTGGCATCATGCATCTGGGGGACTGAGTTTTTTTCACAGGAAATGCGCCATTGTTTGTATCGAAGGCCACATATCTGGGGGTTGACAGCCGCATGCTGAAATTCCGCATGGATTAAGATTCCTCGCAGACCCAAGCGGCCACCAAGAAGGACCCTGACTGCCCTTGCAGGGCAAAAAACCCTCCTCCAAACTGACATCAAGAAACTGGGGGGCAGAGTTCTCTTTCTCAGAGAAAAGGGACACTTCTTGTGTCCTGGCCCTAAGGGCCTGTGCTCCCTTCTGCCTCTTCAAATTCCGCATGGATCAAGATTCCTCGCAGACCCAAGCAGCCACCGACAAGGACCTCGGCTGCCCTTGGCGGGAAAACTCCTCCAACTGCATCACGAAACTGGGGGGCAGAGTTCTCTTTCTCAGAGAAAAGGGACACTTTTTGTGTCCCGGCCCTAAGGCACTCTGCTCCCGGTGATGCCGTTTGGTTTATGCCTTTTTTCTTTTATATGTTCTCTGTACTCTCTGCACATATTTTTGTGGCTCTGTAGCCTACTATATTAATAGCTAGTTTTTCCAGTACCTTTCCATAGCCTTTCCCTAAGCAGAAAGAAACAAATTCGCAGAGTCACAGCCTCAGGGGGTTGAAGGCCCTGTCATATCTTTTCTTAGTTCTTTCTGGAAAGGCCGAGAACAACTCTGTGTACATTTTCATAAGCGCAGAGTGCAGCCAGTGCTGAGAGGGGGGCTCCAGGGAAGGGGCTGGAACTGAGGGGGAATTGAATCGCCACTTGTTCTCCTTATTGGTGCTCTTAATTATGCTAATTTCCTAAAAGCTATAAATATGTACTCACTCCTGGAGGGGCTGGGCTTTTATGGACAACTTTCCATAACTGCTCCTGAAGACCTTCAAAATAAAGATCCCCTTTTATATTACCTCCTTGCTAAAATGATCTCGAGGTTCTTTTCCAGGCTGGGGGAAAAGGCAACAGTTATTTGGCACACCCAGAAGGGACACGAGAACCTGGTACCCTTCCTCTGGACCGAAACATCCTGCAAGGAATTCCTTTCTGACAGCAATCTAAAGAATTCCCTGCCACGGGCCTGAGGTCGAGACACCATGGTTCCAAGATCCCACAGGAGGTAGTATAAAGGTGGTTCTTTTCGTTGTGTAGTGTGTAGTTTGTATGTGTGTATTGTTTATGTATTGTGTATCTGTTTAAAGTCAGTAATTGTTAGCGATCCCAGGACAACCTGGCGTGGTGGTGAGAAAAATTGCTTTTGAAATCATTTCTCCAAGTATTTCCTGTGTTGCCGATTTTCCAACCTGCCCCAGAGATCGGCTTGTGGGGAGGAGGCGGGTGTGTGATCTCAGCTGAGATTGTTCACTGGTAGAGAAAAGCAAATCACAGTGCGAAAGTTTATTTCATGTTTAGCACATGCGAGTTTTGAATTGAAAGCTGGCCTGGAGACATCTGGGCATGGAGCGGCCGGGGGAGGCTGGTCTGCTTCTTGGTAGGAGGTGGGGGATGGGCCCCGCTTCCTACAGGTTTGTGGAGCGGCTGGGTGTCCAGCCTGCTCCTTGGTGGGAGGCTGGGGAGAGATTCCCACTTCCTACAGGTTTGTGGAGCGGCTGGGTGTCCAGCGTGCTCCTTGGTGGGATGCTGGGGAGAGATTCCCACTTCCTACAGGTTTGTGGAGCGGCTGGGTGCCCAGCCTGCTCCTTGTTGGGAAGCTGGGGAGAGATTCCCACTTCCTACAGGTTTGTGGAGCGGCTGGGTGCCCAGCCTGCTCCTTGGTGGGAGGCGAGTGAGACATCCTCGCTTCCTACAGGTCTGTGGAGAGGCTGGGTGTCCAGCCTGCTCCTTAGTGGGAGGCGAGGGAGAGATCCTCGCCTCCAGCAAGTTTTGTGGAACGGCCGAGAAAGCTCGGTTCGCACCATTGTAAGGGAAGGGGGAGAAGCCCCCACTTTCTATGTTCCATCTGTTAAAAGTTTTTCCAAGATTTTATGGCAAGGGCGACTCCCGGACTTCCGGGACGGCTCCGCGAGCAGGGCGGTCACTCCCCCGTGACAGAAGCGGGGCACCAGCCGCTCTGAGAAGGGCGGAGGTGATTCCTGCCATTGCCCTGGTCACGGCCGGGGGATGCGCGGGGGAGCGGTCCCAGGAAGCGAACCGGGACCGGGGCTGCCGCTGCGCTGCTCCGGCCCTGCTCTGGCGGAGGCGGGGCCGCCGCTGCGCGGCCACGGCCCGGCTCACTCGCTGCTCCTGGGCCCCGCCCGCACCGGCCCAGAGCGGGCCGGAGTGTGAGATCTAAGAGCAGGAACGGCCCTATCGCACTTTCCACAGTAACGAGCTTGTTTTAAGGACACCCGAGAGCCGCTGTGAGCAGCAGCACGGGCCGAGCGCGGGCGAGCCGGGGGTGCCCCTGGGCGGGGGTGCCGGCATGCCGCGCCCGTCCCCGGCCGTGCGAGGGCAGCGAGCGCTCTTTGTCTGCTCTGGTAAGCACTCAAAAGGGAAACACCGAGCCCAAAGAACAAGAAGCCGTTTTTAGGCTCCCATAAACCATGCTATAAGTAAGCAGAGTCCTGTGTTAACAAATATCTTGGAATGGTTTACTGAGTTAAATTTGTAAAAGACCTTCTCCTGTATCCTTGTGAGTAAAAAAGACAAAGGACTCTTTACTATTATGTAAAATAATCCTGAAACTGGAGAACTAGGGCAGTCAGCAACTGAAAATTGCTGCATCCAACCAGCAGCCAAGAATTGATACATCCAACAGTTGCATGCAACCCACTGTAAGTTTCTTCTGTGAACATGGAAGACATGGACCCTATGCCATGCTACTGAAACTGGATAATGTTATTCTGAAAACGTTTGCTGTCAATCCTAGTATGTCTGTTCCCAGCACTAACTGATAATGTATTTAAGTCTGACTGTTTGCAGACCATTCCAGCAGAGCAGACCTGAAAGATGGGCCAGCCTGGGAGCTGTATGCAGATGAGAGCAGCTTCATGCGAGATGGCAAACAAAAGACAGGTTATGCAGTAACAAACACGAACCAGGTAACCATGAGAAAAGTGTTACCATCAAATGTACCATCACAAAAAGCTGAACTGATTATATCAATGAAAGATCTAGAACTGAGCAAAGTCATCTAGAAGGAAGGAAGACTAGCAACTATTCAAGCCTAGAGACTGAGTCTATGGTGAATGAAGGGACAGTAATCTTACGAGCTAAGTAAAAAGAGTCATTCCAAGTCCTGACTACCCTCACCAAATCCAAAGCTGCTGGCAGAGAGCCTTGAATTCACTGCTCCAGAGTTAAGAAGACGTCTGCTCCATAGACAGCCAGAAAAACAGAGACTGATACAAATTGAGATGATATGATTTAAACTGTTTTCTTTTGTACCTCTTATCTGTACAGTTGGTAACCGTGATTCAAATTTGGTTAATTTGCATTAACTCTTGTCAAAATGTAATCGCAAAAAGCTCTTCATAAGGACAACATTGTCAAAGTTCGAGAATCTGGCCTGGTAAGTTTTTGCCGAAAAAAAAAAAAAAAAAAAAAAAAAAAAAAAAAAAAGAAATAAGATTGGGTTGTGCCCATGGAGCTGTGATTCCAAATGTCATGTTTAATCATATTAAAGGCTGTTGACAAAACAAAATAGCTCTTAATTTCCTACTAGCCACAAAATCATTAACACTAGTTGTTGTTCTTATGCAAATCTGATTGAAAAATTTTTTTAGAAATTTGGTTGAAATTTGAAAGCAAACTCAAATTCTACACCAAGTAACTCTCAAAGAGCTTACTGAACCTTGAATATCTTCAGTACACTCACTTCATGGTTACCAAACTGAACCTAGATAAAAGAAATGTTCATAGTAACTGTAGTTAAAATTAGCATCTGTGTAACAACTAGTGGGATAGCCAGTTGTATAAACCAGAGGTATGGTTGAATGCAGAGTAGAGACTAGACAAGACAGAGTCTTGTTAGTCTCTAAAAAGGGGGGGAATGATGCCGTGTGGTTTCTGCCTTTTTTCTTTTATATGTTCTCTGTACTCTTGCCCATATTTTTGTGGCTCTGTAGCCTACTATATTATAGCTAGTTTTTTACAGACCGTTCCATGCTTTCCCTAAGCAGGAAAGACAAACAAATATCAGACTCCAAGCCCAGGGGTTGCAAAGGTCTGTCCTATCGCAGTTCTTCCTGGGAACCAAGGCCGAGAACAACTCTGAGGTACATTTTCATAAGCAGAGTGCAGCCAGTGCTGAGAGGGGGGGTCCAGGGAAGGGGCTGGACCTGAGGGGGAATTGAATCGCCACTTGTTCTCCTTATTGGTGCTCTTAATCAATTATGCTAATTTCCTAAAAGCTATAAATATGTACTCACCCCTGGAGGGGCTGGGCTTTTATGGACACTTTCCATAACTGCTCCTGAAGACCTTCAAAATAAAGATCCCCTTTTATATTACCTCCTTGCTAAAATGATCTCGAGTTTCTTTTCCAGGCTGGGGGAAAAGGCAACAGCGGACGCCACCTGAAATGCCGCATGATCAAGATCTTCCAGACCAAGCTTCCATCAACTAGAACTCTGGCTGCAATTGTAGGGCTAAATGCCTCCTAAAAACTGGCATCATGGATCTGGGGGACTGAGTTTTCTTTCACATGGAAAAGCGCCATTGTTTGTATCGAAGGCCACATATCTGCGAGTTGACAGCCGCATGCTGAAATCCCGCATGGATTAAGATTCCTCGCAGACCCAAGCTGCCACCGACAAGGACCCTGGCTGCCCTTGCAGGGCCAAAACCCTCCTCCAAACTGACATCAAGAAAGTGGGGGGCAGAGTTCTCTTTCTCAGAGAAAAGGGACACTTTTTGTGTCCGCGCCCTAAGGCACTCTGCTCCTGCTGCGTCCTTCAAATTCCGTAGATCAGATTCCTCGCAGACCCAAGCTGCCACGACAAGGACACCTGCTCCCTTGCAGGGCAAAAACCCTCCTCCAAACTGACATCAAGAAAGTGGGGGGCAGAGTTCTCTTTCTCAGAGAAAAGGGACACTTTTTGTGTCCCGGCCCTAATGCACTCTGCTCCCGGACGCCACCTGAAATTCGTATGAATTAAGAATATTCGCTGACGCAAGCTGCCATCAACCAGGACTCTGGTTGCATTTGTAGGGCTAAAACCCTCCACCAAACCGACATCATGAATCTGGGGGCCTACGTTTTCTTTCACGTGGAAAAGTGCCATCATTTGTATCGTAGGCCCCATGTCTGGGAGTCGACAGTCGCCTCTTCAATTCTGCATGGAGCAAGATCCCTCACAGACCCAAGCTGCCACCGAGAAGGACCCTGGCTGCCCTTGCAGGGCCAACCTCTCCAAACTGACATCCAGAAACCTGGCGGGGCAGAGACTATCTTCTCAAGAAAAGGGACTACTTTTGGTTTCCGGCGGCCCTAAGGCAACTCTGCTCCCGGACCCACCTGAAATGCCGCAATGGATCAAGACCTTCCCAGACCCAAGCTGCCATCAGCTAGAACTCTGGTGCAATGTAGGGCCAATGCCTCCCTAAAAACTGATCATGCATCGGGGGACTGAGTTTTTCTTCAATGGAAATGCGACCATTGTTTGCATCGAAAGGCCACATATCTGGGAGTTGACAGCCGCATGCTGAATTCCGCATGGATTAAGATTCCTCGCAGACCCAAGCTGCCACCAACAAGGATCCTGGCTGCCCTTGCAGGGCCAAACCCTCCTCCAAACTGACATCAAGAAAGTGGGGGGCAGAGTTCTCTTTCTCAGAGAAAAGGGACACTTTTTGTGTCCCGGCCCTAAGGCACTGTGCTCCCGGTGATTCCGTTTGGTTTCTGCCTTTTTTCTTTTATATGTTCTCTGTACTCTCTGCACATATTTTTCTGGCTCTGTAGCCTACTATATTAATAGCTAGTTTTTCCAGTACCTTTCCATAGCCTTTCCCTAAGCCGAAAGACAAAACAAATTCCAGAGCTCCAAGCCCCAGGGGGTTGCAAGGCCCTGTCCTATCTCAGTTCTTCCTGGGAACCAAGGCCGAGAACAACTCTGAGGTACATTTCATAAGCAGAGTGCAGCCAGTGCTGAGAGGGGGGCTCCAGGGAAGGGGCTGGACCTGAGGGGGAATTGAATCGCCACTTGTTCTCCTTATTGGTGCTCTGAATCAATTATGCTAATTTCCTAAAAGCTATAAATATGTACTCACCCCTGGAGGGGCTGGGCTTTTATGGACACCTTTCCATAACTGCTCCTGAAGACCTTCAAAATAAAGATCCCCTTATATATTACCTCCTTGCTAAAATGATCTCGAGTTTCTTTTCCAGGCTGGGGGAAAAGGCAACCGTTATTTGGCACACCCAGAAGGGACACGAGAACCTGGTACCCTTCCTCTGGACTGAAAACATCCTGCAAGGAATTCCTTTCTGACAGCAGTCTAAAGAATTCCCTGCCACGGGCCTGAGGTCGAGACACCATGGT
Source organism: Eopsaltria australis (assembly GCA_034509425.1). Classification (NCBI taxonomy): domain Eukaryota; kingdom Metazoa; phylum Chordata; class Aves; order Passeriformes; family Petroicidae; genus Eopsaltria; species Eopsaltria australis. Next base: position 7,207 of record JAVTVJ010002426.1, read on the forward strand.
TCCAAGATCCCACAGGAGGTAGTATAAAGGTGGTTCTTTTTGTTGTATAGGGTGTAGTTTGTATGTGTGTGTATTGTTTATGTATTGTGTATCTGTTTAAGTCAGTACTTGTAGCGATCCAGGAACAACTCTGGCGTGGTGGTGAGAAAATTGCTTTTTGAAATCCATTTCTCCAATTTTTCTGTTTGCGATTTTCCAACCTGCCAGAGATGGCTGGTGGGGAGGAGGCGGTGTGTGATCTCGGCTGAAGATTGTTCACTTGTAGAGAAGCAATCACAGTGCGAAAGTTATTTATGTTTAGCACATGCGACTTTTGAATTGAAAGCTGGCCTGGAGACATCTGGGCATGGAGGCGCCGGGGAGGCCTGGTCTGCTTCTTTCGGTAGAGGTGGGGGAGGGCCCCTTCTACAGGTTTGGTGGAGGGCTGGGTGTCCAGCCTGCTCTTGGTGGAGGCTGGGGAGAGATTCCATCTTCTACAGGTTTGTGGATCGGCTGGGTGTCCAGCCTGCTCCTTGGTAGGAGGCTGGGGAGAGATTCCCACTTCCTACAGGTTTGTGGAGCGGCTGGGTGCCCAGCCTGCTCCTGGGTGGGAAGCTGGGGAGAGATTCCCACTTCCTACAGGTTTGTGGAGCGGCTGGGTGCCCAGCCTGCTCCTGGGTGGGAGGCGAGTGAGAAATCCTCGCTTCCGACAGGTCTGTGGAGAGGCTGGGTGTCCAGCCTGCTCCTTAGTGGGAGGCGAGGGAGAGATCCTCGCTTCCAGCAAGTTTTGTGGAACGGCCGAGAAAGCTCGGTTCGCACCATTGTAAGGGAAGGGGGAGAAGCCCCCACTTTCTATGTTCCATCTGTAAAAAGTTTTTCCAAGATTTTAAGGCAAGGGCGACTCCCGGACTTCCGGGACGGCTCCGCGAGCAGGGCGGTCACTCCCCCGTGACAGAAGCGGGGCACCAGCCGCTCTGAGAGGGGCGGAGGTGATTCCTGCCATTGCCCTGGTCACGGCCGGGGGATGCGCGGGGGAGCGGTCCCAGGAAGCGAACCGGGACCGGGGCTGCCGCTGCGCTGCTTCGGCCCTGCTCTGGCGGAGGCGGGGCCGCCGCTGCGCGGCCACGGCCCGGCTCACTCGCTGCTCCTGGGCCCCGCCCGCACCGGCCCAGAGCGGGCCGGGAGTGTGAGATCTAAGAGCAGGAACGGCCCTATCGCACTTTCCACAGTAACGAGCTTGTTTTAAGGACACCCGAGAGCCGCTGTGAGCAGCAGCACGGGCCGAGCGCGGGCGAGCCGGGGGTGCCCCTGGGCGGGGGTGCCCGCATGCCGCGCCCGTCCCCGGCCGTGCGAGGGCAGCGAGCGCTCTTTGTCTGCTCTGGTAAGCACTCAAAAGGGAAACACCGAGACCAAAGAACAAGAAGCCGTTTTTAGGCTCCCTTAAACCATGCTATAAGTAAGCAGAGTCCTGTGTTAACAAATATCTTAGAATGGTTTACTGAGTTAAATTTGTAAAAGACCTTCTCCTGTATCCTTGTGAGTAAAAAAGACCAAGGACTCTTTACTATTATGTAAAATAATCCTGAAACTGGAGAACTAGGGCAGTCAGCAACTGAAAATTGCTGCATCCAACCAGCAGCCAAGAATTGATACATCCAACAGTTGCATGCAACCCACTGTAAGTTTGTTCTGTGAACATAGAAGACATGGACCCTATGCCATGCTACTGAAACTGGATAATGTTATTCTGAAAACGTTTGCTGTCAATCCTAGTATGTCTGTTCCCAGCACTAACTGATAATGTATTTAAGTCTGACTGTTTGCAGACCATGGAAGAAGCCTATTCCAGCAGAGCAGACCTGAAAGATGTGCAGCCTGGGAGCTGTATGCAGATGAGAGCAGCTTCATGCGAGATGGCAAACAAAAGACAGGTTATGCAGTAACAACCACGAACCAGGTAACCATGAGAAAAGTGTTACCATCAAATGTGCCATCACAAAAAGCTGAACTGATTATATCAATGAAAGATCTAGAACTGAGCAAAGTCATCTAGAAGGAAGGAAGACTAGCAACTATTCAAGCCTAGAGACTGAGTCTATGTTGAATGAAGGGACAGTAATCTTACGAGCTAAGTAAAAGGAGTCATTCCAAGTCCTGACTACCCTCACCAAATCCAAAGCTGCGGGCAGAGAGCCTTGAATTCACTGCTCCAGAGTTAAGAAGACGTCTGCTCCATAGACAGCCAGAAAAGAGAGACTGATACAAATTGAGATGATATGATTTAAACTTTTCTTTTGTACCTCTTATCTGTACAGTTGGTAACCGTGATTCAAATTTGGTCCTAAAATTTGCATGTAACTCTAGTCCAAAATGTATCCAAAAGCTCTTCATAAGGACAACTTGTCAAAGTTGAGAATCTGGCCTGGTAATTTTTGCCCCAAGATAAAGATTGGGCCTGAGCCCATGGAGCTGTGATTCCAAATGTAATGTTTAATCATATTAAAGGCTGTTGACAAAACAAAATAGCTCTTAATTTCCTACTAGCCACAAAATCATTAACACTAGTTGTTGTTCTTATGCAAATCTGAATGAAAAATTTTTTAGAAATTTGGTTGAAATTTGAAAGCAAACTCAAATTCTACACCAAGTAACTCTCAAAAGAGCTTACTGAAACTTGAATATCTTCAGTACACTCACTTCATGGTTACCAAACTGAACCTAGATAAAAGAAATGTTCATAGTAACTGTAGTTATAATTAGCATCTGTGTAACAACTAGTGGGAGAGCCAGTTGTATAAACCAGAGGTATGGTTGAATGCAGAGTAGAGACTAGACAAGACAGAGTCTTGTTAGTCTCTAAAAAAGGGTGGAATGATGCCGTTTGGTTTCTGCCTTTTTTCTTTTATATGTTCTCTGTACTCTCTGCACATATTTTTCTGGCTCTGTAGCCTACTATATTAATAGCTAGTTTTTCCAGTACCTTTCCATAGCCTTTCCCTAAGCAGAAAGACAAAACAAATTCCAGAGCTCCAAGCCCCAGGGGGTTGCAAGGCCCTGTCCTATCCCAGTTCTTCCTGGGAACCAAGGCCGAGAACAACTCTGAGGTACATTTTCATAAGCAGAGTGCAGCCAGTGCTGAGAGGGGGGCTCCAGGGAAGGGGCTGGACCTGAGGGGGAATTGAATCGCCACTTGTTCTCCTTATTGGTGCTCTTAATTATGCTAATTTCCTAAAAGCTATAAATATGTACTCACCCCTGGAGGGGCTGGGCTTTTATGGACACCTTTTCATAACTGCTCCTGAAGACCTTCAAAATAAAGATCCCCTTTTATATTACCTCCTTGCTAAAATGATCTCGAGTTTCTTTTCCAGGCTGGGGGAAAAGGCAACACCTGACGCCACCTGAAATGCCGCATGGATCAAGATCCTTCCCAGACCCAAGCTGCCATCAACTAGAACTCTGGCTGCAATTGGAGGGCTAAATGCCTCCTAAAAACTGGCATCATGCATCTGGGGGACTGAGTTTTCTTTCACATGGAAAAGCGCCATTGTTTGAATCGAAGGCCACATATCTGGCAGTTGACAGCCGCATGCTGAAATTCCGCATGGATTAAGATTCCTCGCAGACCCAAGCTGCCACCACCAAGGACCCTGGCTGCCCTTGCAGGGCCAAAACCCTCCTCCAAACTGACATCAAGAAACTGGGGGGCAGAGTTCTCTTTCTCAGAGGAAAGGGACACTTTTTGTTTCTCGGCCCTAAGGCACTGTGCTCCCTGCTGCCTCCTTAAATTCCGTATGGATCAAGATTCCTCGCAGCCCCAAGCTGCAACCAAAAAGGACACTGACTGCCCTTGCAGGGCCAAAACCCTCCTCCAAACTGACATCAAGAAACTGGGGGGCAGAGCTCTCTTTCTCAGAGAAAACGGACACTTTTTGTGTCCCAGCCCTAAGGCACTCTGCTCCCGGACGCCACCTGAAATTCCGTATGGATCAAGATTATCCGCAGACGCAAGCTGCCATCAACCAGACTCTGGGTGCATTTGTAGGAAACACCTCACAAACACATCATGAAATCGGGCCTAAGTTTTCTTACGTTGAAAATGCCATCAATTTGTTATCGTAGGCCCATGTCTGGGAGATCGACTGCCGCCCTCTTCAAATTCCGCATGGATCAAGATTCCTCGTAGACCAAAGCTGCCACCGACAAGGACCCTTGCTGCCCTGGCAGGGCCAAAACCCTCCTCCAAACTACATCAAGAAAGTGGGGGGCAGAGTTCTCTTTCTCAGAGAAAAGGGACACTTTTTGTGTCCCGGCCCTAAGGCACTCTGCTTCCGGACACCACCTGAAAAGCCGCATGGATCAAGATCCTTCCCAGACCCAAGCTGCCATCAACTAGAACTCTGGCTGCAATTGTAGGGCTAAATGCCTCCTAAAAACTGGCATCATGGATCTGGCGGGACTGAGTTTTCTTTCACGTGGAAAAGTGCCATCATTTGTATCGTAGGCCCCATGTCTGGGAGTCGACAGCCGCCGCTTCAAATTCCGCAGCTATTAAAGATTCTCGCAGACAGAGCTTGCCACCAACAAGGACCCTGGCTGCCCTTGCAGGGCAAAAACCCCTCCTCCAAACTGACATCCAAGAAACGGGGGCAGAGTTCTCTTTCTCAGGGAGAAAAGGGACACTTTTTTGTGTCCCGGCCCTAAGCACTGTGCTCCCGGTGATGCCCGTTGTTTCTGCCTTTTCTTTTATATGTTCTCTGTACTCTCTGCACATATTTTTGTGGCTAGTAGCCTACTATATTAATAGCTAGTTTTTCCAAGTACCTTTCCCATAGCCTTCCCTAAGCAGAAAGACAAAACAAATTCCAGAGCTCCAAGCCCCAGGGGGTTGCAAGGCCCTGTCCTATCTCAGTTCTTCCTGGGAACCAAGGCCGAGAACAACTCTGAGGTACATTTTCATAAGCAGAGTGCAGCCAGTGCTGAGAGGGGGGCTCCAGGGAAGGGGCTGGACCTGAGGGGGAATTGAATCGCCACTTGTTCTCCTTATTGGTGCTCTTAATCAATTATGCTAATTTCCTAAAAGCTATTAAATATGTACTCACCCCTGGAGGGGCTGGGCTTTTATGGACACCTTTCCATAACTGCTCCTGAAGACCTTCAAAATAAAGATCCCCTTTTATATTACCTCCTTGCTAAAATGATCTCGAGTTTCTGTTCCAGGCTGGGGGAAAAGGCAACAGTTATTTGGCACACCCAGAAGGGACACGAGAACCTGGTACCCTTCCTCTGGACCGAAAACATCCTGCAAGGAATTCCTTTCTGACAGCAATCTAAAGAATTCCCTGCCACGGGCCTGAGGTCGAGACACCATGGTTCCAAGATCCCACAGGAGGTAGTATAAAGGTGGTTCTTTTTGTTGTGTAGTGTGTAGTTTGTATGTGTGTGTATTGTTTATGTATTGTGTATCTGTTTAAAGTCAGTAATTGTTAGCGATCCCAGGACAACCTGGCGTGGTGGTGAGAAAATTTGCTTTTGAAATCATTTCTCCAAGTTTTTCCTGTTGCCGATTTTCCAACCTGCCCCAGAGATCGGCTGGTGGGGAGGAGGCGGGTGTGTGATCTCGGCTGAGATTGTTCACTGGTAGAGAAAAGCAAATCACAGTGCGAAAGTTTATTTCATGTTTAGCACATGCGAGTTTTGAATTGAAAGCTGGCCTGGAGACATCTGGGCATGGAGCGGCCGGGGGAGGCCTGGTCTGCTTCTTGGTAGGAGGTGGGGGATGGGCCCCGCTTCCTACAGGTTTGTGGAGCGGCTGGGTGTCCAGCCTGCTCCTTGGTGGAGGGCTGGGGAGAGATTCCCGCTTCCTACAGGTTTGTGGAGCGGCTGGGGTCCAGCCTGCTCCTTGGTGGGAGGCTGGGGAGAGATTCCCACTTCCTACAGGTTGTGGAGCGGCTGGGTGTCCAGCCTGCTCCTTGGTGGGAGGCTGGGGAGAGATTCCCACTTCCTACAGGTTTGTGGAGCGGCTGGGTGCCCAGCCTGCTCCTTGGTGGGAAGCTGGGGAGAGATTCCCACTTCCTACAGGTTTGTGGAGCGGCTGGGTGCCCAGCCTGCTCCTTGGTGGGAGGCGAGTGAGAAATCCTCGCTTCCTACAGGTCTGTGGAGAGGCTGGGTGTCCAGCCTGCTCCTTAGTGGGAGGCGAGGGAGAGATCCTCGCTTCCAGCAAGTTTTGTGGAGCGGCCGAGAAAGCTCGGTTCGCACCATTGTAAGGGAAGGGGGAGAAGCCCCCACTTTCTATGTTCCATCTGTAAAAAGTTTTTCCAAGATTTTAAGGCAAGGGCGACTCCCGGACTTCCGGGACGGCTCCGCGAGCAGGGCGGTCACTCCCCCGTGACAGAAGCGGGGCACCAGCCGCTCTGAGAGGGGCGGAGGTGATTCCTGCCATTGCCCTGGTCACGGCCGGGGGATGCGCGGGGGAGCGGTCCCAGGAAGCGAACCGGGACCGGGGCTGCCGCTGCGCTGCTTCGGCCCTGCTCTGGCGGAGGCGGGGCCGCCGCTGCGCGGCCACGGCCCGGCTCACTCGCTGCTCCTGGGCCCCGCCCGCACCGGCCCAGAGCGGGCCGGGAGTGTGAGATCTAAGAGCAGGAACGGCCCTATCGCACTTTCCACAGTAACGAGCTTGTTTTAAGGACACCCGAGAGCCGCTGTGAGCAGCAGCACGGGCCGAGCGCGGGCGAGCCGGGGGTGCCCCTGGGCGGGGGTGCCCGCATGCCGCGCCCGTCCCCGGCCGTGCGAGGGCAGCGAGCGCTCTTTGTCTGCTCTGGTAAGCACTCAAAAGGGAAACACCGAGCCCAAAGAACAAGAAGCCGTTTTTAGGCTCCCTTAAACCATGCTATAAGTAAGCAGAGTCCTGTGTTAACAAATATCTTAGAATGGTTTACTGAGTTAAATTTGTAAAAGACCTTCTCCTGTATCCTTGTGAGTAAAAAAGACCAAGGACTCTTTACTATTATGTAAAATAATCCTGAAACTGGAGAACTAGGGCAGTCAGCAACTGAAAATTGCTGCATCCAACCAGCAGCCAAGAATTGATACATCCAACAGTTGCATGCAACCCACTGTAAGTTTGTTCTGTGAACATAGAAGACATGGACCCTATGCCATGCTACTGAAACTGGATAATGTTATTCTGAAAACGTTTGCTGTCAATCCTAGTATGTCTGTTCCCAGCACTAACTGATAATGTATTTAAGTCTGACTGTTTGCAGACCATGGAAGAAGCCTATTCCAGCAGAGCAGACCTGAAAGATGTGCCAGCCTGGGAGCTGTATGCAGATGAGAGCAGCTTCATGCGAGATGGCAAACAAAAGACAGGTTATGCAGTAACAACCACGAACCAGGTAACCATGAGAAAAGTGTTACCATCAAATGTACCATCACAAAAAGCTGAACTGATTATATCAATGAAAGATCTAGAACTGAGCAAAGTCATCTAGAAGGAAGGAAGACTAGCAACTATTCAAGCCTAGAGACTGAGTCTATGTTGAATGAAGGGACAGTAATCTTACGAGCTAAGTAAAAAGAGTCATTCCAAGTCCTGACTACCCTCACCAAATCCAAAGCTGCTGGCAGAGAGCCTTGAATTCACTGCTCCAGAGTTAAGAAGACGTCTGCTCCATAGACAGCCAGAAAACAGAGACTGATACAAATTGAGATGATATGATTTAAACTGTTCTTTTGTACCTCTTATCTGTACAGTTGGTAACCGTGATTCAAATTTGGTCCTAAAATTTGCATGTAACTCTAGTCCAAAATGTATCCAAAAGCTCTTCATAAGGACAACTTGTCAAAGTTGAGAATCTGGCCTGGTAAGTTTTGCCCCAAGATAAAGATTGGGCCTGTGCCCATGGAGCTGTGATTCCAAATGTCATGTTTAATCATATTAAAGGCTGTTGACAAAACAAAATAGCTCTTAATTTCCTACTAGCCACAAAATCATTAACACTAGTTGTTGTTCTTATGCAAATCTGAATGAAAAATTTTTTTAGAAATTTGGTTGAAATTTGAAAGCAAACTCAAATTCTACACCAAGTAACTCTCAAAAGAGCTTACTGAACCTTGAATATCTTCAGTACACTCACTTCATGGTTACCAAACTGAACCTAGATAAAAGAAATGTTCATAGTAACTGTAGTTATAATTAGCATCTGTGTAACAACTAGTGGGATAGCCAGTTGTATAAACCAGAGGTATGGTTGAATGCAGAGTAGAGACTAGACAAGACAGAGTCTTGTTAGTCTCTAAAAAAGGGGGGAATGATGCCGTTTGGTTTCTGCCTTTTTTCTTTTATATGTTCTCTGTACTCTCTGCACATATTTTTGTGGCTCTGTAGCCTACTATATTAATAGCTAGTTTTTCCAGTACCTTTCCATAGCCTTTCCCTAAGCAGAAAGACAAAACAAATTCCAGAGCTCCAAGCCCCAGGGGGTTGCAAGGCCCTGTCCTATCTCAGTTCTTCCTGGGAACCAAGGCCGAGAACAACTCTGAGGTACATTTTCATAAGCAGAGTGCAGCCAGTGCTGAGAGGGGGGCTCCAGGGAAGGGGCTGGACCTGAGGGGGAATTGAATCGCCACTTGTTCTCCTTATTGGTGCTCTTAATTATGCTAATTTCCTAAAAGCTATAAATATGTACTCACCCCTGGAGGGGCTGGGCTTTTATGGACACCTTTCCATAACTGCTCCTGAAGACCTTCAAAATAAAGATCCCCTTTTATATTACCTCCTTGCTAAAATGATCTCGAGTTTCTTTTCCAGGCTGGGGGAAAAGGCAACACCGGACGCCACCTGAAATGCCGCATGGATCAAGATCCTTCCCAGACCCAAGCTGCCATCAGCTAGAACTCTGGCTGCAATTGTAGGGCTAAATGCCTCCTAAAAACTGGCATCATGCATCTAGGGGACTGAGTTTTCTTTCACATGGAAATGCGCCATTGTTTGCATCGAAGGCCACATATCTCGGAGTTGACAGCCGCATGCTGAAATTCCGCATGGATTAAGATTCCTCGCAGACCCAAGCTGCCACCGACAGGGACCCTGGCTGCCCTTGTAGGGCCAAAACCCTCCTCCAAACTGACATCAAGAAACTGGGGGGCAGAGTTCTCTTTCTCAGAGAAAAGGGACACTTTTTGTGTCCCGGCCCTAAGGCACTCTGCTCCCTGCTGCGTCTTCAATTTCCGTATGGATCAAGATTCCTCGCAGACCCAAGCTGCCACCGACAGGGACCCTGGCTGCCCTTGCAGGGCCAAAACCCTCCTCCAAACTGACATCAAGAAACTGGGGGGCAGAGTTCTCTTTCTCAAGAAAAGGGACACTTTTTGGGTCCCGGCCCTAAGGCACTGTGCTCCCGGACGCCACCTGAAATTTTGTATGGATCAAGATTATTCGCTGACGCAAGCTGCCATCAACCAGGACTCTGGTTGCATTTGTAGGGCCAAAACCCCCACCAAACCGATATCATGAATCAGGGGCCTAAGTTTTCTTTCACGTGGAAAACTGCCACCATTTGTATCGCAGGCCCACTGTCTGGGAGTCGACTGCCGCCTCTTCAAATTCCGCATGGAGCAAGATCCCTCAGAGACCCCAGCTGCAACCGACTAGGACACTGGCTGCCCTTGCAGCGGTCAAAACCCTCCTCCAAACTGACATCCAAGAACAACTGGGGGCCAGAGTTCTCTTTTTCTCAGAGAAAAATGGGGACACTTTTTGGTGTCCTTGGCCCTAAGGCACTCTGCTCCTGGACGCCACCTAATCCGTATGATCAAGATTATTCGCTACGCAAGAATGCCCATCAACCAGGACTCTGGTTGCATTTGTAGGGCCAAAAACCCTCCACCAAACCGATATCATAAATCTGGGGGCCTAAGTTTTCTTTCACGTGCGAAAGTGCCATCATTTGTATCATAGGCCCCCTGCCTGGGGGTCGACTGCCGCCTCTACAAATTCCGCATGGAGCAAGATCCCTCACAGACGCAAGCTGCCACCGACAAGGACCCTGGCTGCCCTTGCAGGGCCAAAACCCTCCTCCAAACTGACATCAAGAAACTGGGGGGCAGAGCTATCTTTCCCAGAGAAAAGGGACACTTTTTGTGTCCCGGCCCTAAGGCACTCTGCTCCCGGACGCCACCTGAAATGCCACATGGATCAAGATCCTTCCCAGACCCCAAAAGCTTGCATCAGCGAGAACTCTATGGCTGCAATTTGTTAGGGCTAAATGCCTCCTAAAACTTGGCTCATTGCATCGGGGGACTGATTTTCTTTCACATGAAAAGCGCCATTGTTTGCATCGAAGGCCACATATCTGGGAGTTGACAGCCGCATTGCTGAATTCGCATGGGATTAAGATTCCTCGCAGACCCAAGCGGGCACCAACAAGGACCCTGGCTGCCCTTGCAGGGCCAAAACCCTCCTCCAAACTGACATCAAGAAACTGGGGGGCAGAGTTCTCTTTCTCAGAGAAAAGGGACACTTTTTTGTCCCGGCCCTAAGGCACTGTGCTCCCGGTGATGCCGTTTGGTTTCTGCCTGTTTTCTTTTATATGTTCTCTGTACTCTCTGCCACATATTTTTGTGGCTCTCTAGCCTACTATAATTAATAGCTAGTTGCCAGTACCTTGCCATAGCCTTTCCCTAAGCAGCAAAGACAAAACAAATTCCAGAGCTCCAAGCCCCAAGGCCGGTTGCAAGGCCCTGTTCCTATTTCAGTTCTTCCTGCGGGAACCAAGGCAAGAACAACTCTGAGGTACATTTTCATAAGCAGAGTGCAGCCAGTGCTGAGAGGGGGGCTCCGGCGAAGGGGCTGGACTGAGGCGAATTGAATCGCCACTTGTTCTACCTTATTGGTGCTCTTAATCAATTATGTAATTTCCTAAAAGCTTAAAAATATGTACTCACCCCTTGAGCCGGGCTGGGCTTTTATGCGACACCTTTTCCATAACTGACTCCTGAAAGACCTTCAAAATAAAGATCCCTTTATATACCTCTTGCTAAAATGATCTCGAGTTTCTTTTCCAGGCGGGGGGAAAGGGCAACAGTTATTTGGCATACCCAGAAGGGACACGAGAACCTGGTACCCTTCCTCTGGACCGAAAACATCCTGCAAGGAATTCCTTTCTGACAGCAATCTAAAGAATTCCCTGCCACGGGCCTGAGGTCGAGACACCATGGTTCCAAGATCCCACAGGAGGTTGTATAAAGGTGGTTCTTTTTGTTGTGTAGTGTGTAGTTTGTATGTGTGTGTATTGTTTATGTATTGTGTATCTGTTTAAAGTCAGTAATTGTTAGCGATCCCAGGACAACCTGGCGTGGTGGTGAGAAAATTTGCTTTTGAAATCATTTCTTCCAAGTTTTTCCTGTTAGCCGATCCAAACCTGCCCCAGAGATCGGCTGGTGGGAGGAGGGGATGTGTGTGATCTCGGCTGCAGATTGCTTTCACTGTAGAGAAAAGCAAAATCACCAAGTGCGAAAGTTTATTTCATGTTTTACACATGCGAGTTTGAATGAAAGCTGCTGGAGACATCTGGCATGGAGCGGCCGGCGGCGAGCCTGGTCTGCTTCTTGGTAGCGAGTGGCGGGGAAGGGCCCGCTTCCTACAGCGTTTGTGGAGCGGCTGGGCTGTCCAGCCTTGCTCCTTGGTGGGAGGCTGGGAGATATTTTCCCACTTCCTACAGCGTTTGTGGAGCGGCTGCGGTGTCCAGCCTGCTCCTTGGTGCGAGGCTGGGGAGAGATTCCCACTTCCTACAGGTTTGTGGAGCGGCTGGGTGTCCAGCCTGCTCCTTGGTGGGAGGCTGGGGAGAGATTCCCACTTCCTACAGGGTTGTGGAGCGGCGGGGTGTCCAGCCTGCTCCTTGGTGGGAGGCTGGGGAGAGATTCCCACTTCCTACAGGTTTGTGGAGCGGCTGGGTGACCAGCCTGCTCCTTGGTGGGAGGCGAGTGAGAAATCCGCGCTTCCTACAGGTCTGTGGAGAGGCTGGGTGTCCAGCCTGCTCCTTAGTGGGAGGCGAGGGAGAGATCCTCGCTTCCAGCAAGTTTTGTGAACGGCCGAGAAAGCTCGGTTCGCACCATTGTAAGGGAAGGGGGAGAAGCCCCCACTTTCTATGTTCCATCTGTAAAAAGTTTTTCCAAGATTTTAAGGCAAGGGCGACTCCCGGACTTCCGGGACGGCTCCGCGAGCAGGGCGGTCACTCCCCCGTGACAGAAGCGGGGCACCAGCCGCTCTGAGAGGGGCGGAGGTGATTCCTGCCATTGCCCTGGTCACGGCCGGGGGATGCGCGGGGGAGCGGTCCCAGGAAGCGAACCGGGACCGGGGCTGCCGCTGCGCTGCTTCGGCCCTGCTCTGGCGGAGGCGGGGCCGCCGCTGCGCGGCCACGGCCCGGCTCACTCGCTGCTCCTGGGCCCCGCCCGCACCGGCCCAGAGCGGGCCGGGAGTGTGAGATCTAAGAGCAGGAACGGCCCTATCGCACTTTCCACAGTAACGAGCTTGTTTTAAGGACACCCGAGAGCCGCTGTGAGCAGCAGCACGGGCCGAGCGCGGGCGAGCCGGGGGTGCCCCTGCGGCGGGGGTGCCCGCATGCCGCGCCCGTCCCCGGCCGTGCGAGGGCATCGAGCGCTCTTTGTCTGCTCTGGTAAGCACTCAAAAGGGAAACACCGAGCCCAAAGAACAAGAAGCCGTTTTTAGGCTCCCTTAAACCATGCTATAAGTAAGCAGAGTCCTGTGTTAACAAATATCTTAGAATGGTTTACTGAGTTAAATTTGTAAAAGACCTTCTCCTGTATCCTTGTGAGTAAAAAAGACAAAGGACTCTTTACTATTATGTAAAATAATCCTGAAACTGGAGAACTAGGGCAGTCAGCAACTGAAAATTGCTGCATCCAACCAGCAGCCAAGAATTGATACATCCAACAGTTGCATGCAACCCACTGTAAGTTTGTTCTGTGAACATAGAAGACATGGACCCTATGCCATGCTACTGAAACTGGATAATGTTATTCTGAAAACGTTTGCTGTCAATCCTAGTATGTCTGTTCCCAGCACTAACTGATAATGTATTTAAGTCTGACTGTTTGCAGACCATGGAAGAAGCCTATTCCAGCAGAGCAGACCTGAAAGATGTGCCAGCCTGGGAGCTGTATGCAGATGAGAGCAGCTTCATGCGAGATGGCAAACAAAAGACAGGTTATGCAGTAACAACCACGAACCAGGTAACCATGAGAAAAGTGTTACCATCAAATGTACCATCACAAAAAGCTGAACTGATTATATCAATGAAAGATCTAGAACTGAGCAAAGTCATCTAGAAGGAAGGAAGACTAGCAACTATTCAAGCCTAGAGACTGAGTCTATGTTGGATGAAGGGACAGTAATCTTACGAGCTAAGTAAAAGAGTCATTCCAAGTCCTGACTACCCTCACCAAATGCAAAGCTGCTGGCAGAGAGCCTTGAATTCACTGCTCCAGAGTTAAGAAGACGTCTGCTCCATAGACAGCCAGAAAACAGAGACTGATACAAATTGAGATGATATGATTTAAACTGTTCTTTTGTACCTCTTATCTGTACAGTTGGTAACCGTGATTCAAATTTGGTCCTAAAATTTGCATGTAACTCTAGTCCAAAATGTATCCAAAAGCTCTTCATAAGGACAACTTGTCAAAGTTGAGAATCTGGCCTAGTAAGTTTTGCCCCAAGATAAAGATTGGGCCTGTGCCCATGGAGCTGTGATTCCAAATGTAATGTTTAATCATATTAAAGGCTGTTGACAAAACAAAATAGCTCTTAATTTCCTACTAGACACAAAATCATTAACACTAATTGTTGTTCTTATGCAAATCTGAATGAAAAATTTTTTTAGAAATTTGGTTGAAATTTGAAAGCAAACTCAAATTCTACACCAAGTAACTCTCAAAGAGCTTACTGAACCTTGAATATCTTCAGTACACTCACTTCATGGTTACCAAACTGAACCTAGATAAAAGAAATGTTCATAGTAACTGTAGTTATAATTAGCATCTGTGTAACAACTAGTGGGATAGCCAGTTGTATAAACCAGAGGTATGGTTGAATGCAGAGTAGAGACTAGACAAGACAGAGTCTTGTTAGTCTCTAAAAAAGGGGGGAATGATGCCGTTTGGTTTCTGCCTTTTTTCTTTTATATGTTCTCTGTACTCTCTGCCCATATTTTTGTGGCTCTGTAGCCTACTATATTAATAGCTAGTTTTTCCAGTACCTTTCCATAGCCTTTCCCTAAGCAGAAAGACAAAACAAATTCCAGAGCTCCAAGCCCCAGGGGGTTGCAAGGCCCTGTCCTATCTCAGTTCTTCCTGGGAACCAAGGCCGAGAACAACTCTGAGGTACATTTTCATAAGCAGAGTGCAGCCAGTGCTGAGAAGGGGGCTCCAGGGAAGGGGCTGGACCTGAGGGGGAATTGAATCGCCACTTTTTCTCCTTATTGGTGCTCTTAATTATGCTAATTTCCTAAAAGCTATAAATATGTACTCACCCCTGGAGGGGCTGGGCTTTTATGGACACCTTTCCATAACTGCTCCTGAAGACCTTCAAAATAAAGATCCCCTTTTATATTACCTCCTTGCTAAAATGATCTCGAGTTTCTTTTCAGGCTGGGGGAAAAGGCAACACGGGCCGCCACCTAAGGAAAATGCCGCACGGATCAAGATCCTTTCCAGACCCAAGCTGCCATCAACTAGAACCCTGGCTGCAATTGTAGAGATAAATGCCTCCTAAAAACTGGCATCATGGATCTGGGGGACTGAGTTTTCTTTCACATGGAAAAGCGCCATTGTTTGTATCGAAGCCCACATGTCTGGGAGTTGACAGCCGCGTGCTAAAATTCCGCATGGATTAAGATTCCTCACAGACCAAGGTGCCACCAACAAGACCCTGGCTGCCCTTGCAGGAGCCAAAACCCCTCCCTCCAAACTGACATCAAAACTGAGGGGCAAGTTCTCTTTTTCTGGACACTATTCACAAACATATAATTCATTGTATGGATCAAGATTCCTCATGATTTAGGCTGCCGACAGGGGACCCTGGCTGCCCTTGCAGGGCCAAAACCCTCCTCCAAACTGACATCAAGAAAGTGGGTTGCAGAGTTCTCTTTCTCAGAGAAAAGGGACACTTTTTGTGCCCCGCCCTAAGGCACTCTGCTCCCGGACGCCACCTGAAATTCCGTATGGATCAAGATTATTCGCTGACGCAAGATGCCATCAACCGGGACTCTGGTTGCATTTGTAGGGCCAAAACCCTCCACCAAACCGACATCATGAATCTGGGGGCCTAAGTTTTCTCTCACGTGGAAAAGTGCCATCATTTGTATCGTAGGCCCCATGTCTGGGAGTCGACGGCCGCCTCTTCAAATTCTGCATGGAGCAAGATCCCTCGTAGACCCAAGCTGCCATCAACTAGGACACTGGCTGCCCTTGCAGGGCCAAAACCCTCCTCCAAACTGACATCAAGAAACTGGGGGGCAGGGCTATCTTTCTCAGAGAAAAGGGACACTTTTTGTGTCCCGGCCCTAAGGCACTCTGCTCCCGGACACCACCTGAAATGCCGCATGGATCAAGATCCTTCCCAGACCCAAGCTACCATCAGCTAGAACTCTGGCTGCAATTGTAGGGCTAAATGCCTCCTAAAAACTGGCATCATGCATCTGGGGGACTGAGTTTTCTTTCACATGGAAATACGCCATTGTTTGCATCGAAGGCCACATAATCTAGAGGAGTTGACAGCCCGCATGCACAGAAATTCCCGCATGGATTAAAGATTCCTCACCAGACCTGCCACCAACAAGGACCCACAGCTGCCCTTGGGGCCAAAACCCTCCTCCAAACTGACATCAAGAAACTGGGGGGCAGAGTTCTCTTTCTCAGAGAAAAGGGACACTTTTTGTGTCCCGGCCCTAAGGCACTGTGCTCCCGGTGATGCCGTTGGTTTCTGCCTTTTTTCTTTTATATGTTCTCTGTACTCTCTGCCCATATTTTTGTGGCTCTGTAGCCTACTATATTAATAGCTAGTTTTTCCAGTACCTTTCCATAGCCTTTCCCTAAGCAGAAAGACAAAACAAATTCCAGAGCTCCAAGCCCCAGGGGGTTGCAAGGCCCTGTCCTATCTCAGTTCTTCCTGGGAACCAAGGCCGAGAACAACTCTGAGGTACATTTTCATAAGCAGAGTGCAGCCAGTGCTGAGAGGGGGGCTCCAGGGAAGGGGCTGGACCTGAGGGGGAATTGAATCGCCACTTGTTCTCCTTATTGGTGCTCTTAATCAATTATGCTAATTTCCTAAAAGCTATAAATATGTACTCACCCCTGGAGGGGCTGGGCTTTTATGGACACCTTTCCATAACTGCTCCTGAAGACCTTCAAAATAAAGATCCCCTTTTATATTACCTCCTTGCTAAAATGATCTCGAGTTTCTTTTCCAGGCTGGGGGAAAAGGCAACAGTTATTTGGCACACCCAGAAGGGACACGAGAACCTGGTACCCTTCCTCTGGACCGAAAACATCCTGCAAGGAATTCCTTTCTGACAGCAATCTAAAGAATTCCCTGCCACGGGCCTGAGGTCGAGACACCATGGTTCCAAGATCCCACAGGAGGTAGTATAAAGGTGGTTCTTTTCGTTGTGTAGTGTGTAGTTTGTATGTGTGTGTATTGTTTATGTATTGTGTATCTGTTTAAAGTCAGTAATTGTTAGCGATCCCAGGACAACCTGGCGTGGTGGTGAGAAAATTTGCTTTTGAAATCATTTCTCCAAGTTTTTCCTGTTGCCGATTTTCCAACCTGCCCCAGAGATCGGCTGGTGGGGAGGAGGCGGGTGTGTGATCTCGGCTGAGATTGTTCACTGGTAGAGAAAAGCAAATCACAGTGTGAAAGTTTATTTCATGTTTAGCACATGCGAGTTTTGAATTGAAAGCTGGCCTGGAGACATCTGGGCATGGAGCGGCCGGGGGAGGCCTGGTCTGCTTCTTGGTAGGAGGTGGGGGATGGGCCCCGCTTCCTACAGGTTTGTGGAGCGGCTGGGTGTCCAGCCTGCTCCTTGGTGGGAGGCTGGGGAGAGATTCCCACTTCCTACAGGTTTGTGGAGCGGCTGGGTGCCCAGCCTGCTCCTTGGTGGGAGGCTGGGGAGAGATTCCCACTTCCTACAGGTTTGTGGAGCGGCTGGGTGCCCAGCCTGCTCCTTGGTGGGAAGCTGGGGAGAGATTCCCACTTCCTACAGGTTTGTGGAGCGGCTGGGTGCCCAGCCTGCTCCTTGGTGGGAGGCGAGTGAGAAATCCTCGCTTCCTACAGGTCTGTGGAGAGGCTGGGTGTCCAGCCTGCTCCTTAGTGGGAGGCGAGGGAGAGATCCTCGCTTCCAGCAAGTTTTGTGGAACGGCCGAGAAAGCTCGGTTCGCACCATTGTAAGGGAAGGGGGAGAAGCCCCCACTTTCTATGTTCCATCTGTAAAAAGTTTTTCCAAGATTTTAAGGCAAGGGCGACTCCCGGACTTCCGGGACGGCTCCGCGAGCAGGGCGGTCACTCCCCCGTGACAGAAGCGGGGCACCAGCCGCTCTGAGAGGGGCGGAGGTGATTCCTGCCATTGCCCTGGTCACGGCCGGGGGATGCGCGGGGGAGCGGTCCCAGGAAGCGAACCGGGACCGGGGCTGCCGCTGCGCTGCTTCGGCCCTGCTCTGGCGGAGGCGGGGCCGCCGCTGCGCGGCCACGGCCCGGCTCACTCGCTGCTCCTGGGCCCCGCCCGCACCGGCCCAGAGCGGGCCGGGAGTGTGAGATCTAAGAGCAGGAACGGCCCTATCGCACTTTCCACAGTAACGAGCTTGTTTTAAGGACACCCGAGAGCCGCTGTGAGCAGCAGCACGGGCCGAGCGCGGGCGAGCCGGGGGTGCCCCTGGGCGGGGGTGCCCGCATGCCGCGCCCGTCCCCGGCCGTGCGAGGGCAGCGAGCGCTCTTTGTCTGCTCTGGTAAGCACTCAAAAGGGAAACACCGAGCCCAAAGAACAAGAAGCCGTTTTTAGGCTCCCTTAAACCATGCTATAAGTAAGCAGAGTCCTGTGTTAACAAATATCTTAGAATGGTTTACTGAGTTAAATTTGTAAAAGACCTTCTCCTGTATCCTTGTGAGTAAAAAAGACCAAGGACTCTTTACTATTATGTAAAATAATCCTGAAACTGGAGAACTAGGGCAGTCAGCAACTGAAAATTGCTGCATCCAACCAGCAGCCAAGAATTGATACATCCAACAGTTGCATGCAACCCACTGTAAGTTTGTTCTGTGAACATAGAAGACATGGACCCTATGCCATGCTACTGAAACTGGATAATGTTATTCTGAAAACGTTTGCTGTCAATCCTAGTATGTCTGTTCCCAGCACTAACTGATAATGTATTTAAGTCTGACTGTTTGCAGACCATGGAAGAAGCCTATTCCAGCAGAGCAGACCTGAAAGATGTGCCAGCCTGGGAGCTGTATGCAGATGAGAGCAGCTTCATGCGAGATGGCAAACAAAAGACAGGTTATGCAGTAACAACCACGAACCAGGTAACCATGAGAAAAGTGTTACCATCAAATGTACCATCACAAAAAGCTGAACTGATTATATCAATGAAAGATCTAGAACTGAGCAAAGTCATCTAGAAGGAAGGAAGACTAGCAACTATTCAAGCCTAGAGACTGAGTCTATGTTGAATGAAGGGACAGTAATCTTACGAGCTAAGTAAAAAGAGTCATTCCAAGTCCTGACTACCCTCACCAAATCCAAAGCTGCTGGCAGAGAGCCTTGAATTCACTGCTCCAGAGTTAAGAAGACGTCTGCTCCATAGACAGCCAGAAAACAGAGACTGATACAAATTGAGATGATATGATTTAAACTGTTCTTTTGTACCTCTTATCTGTACAGTTGGTAACCGTGATTCAAATTTGGTCCTAAAATTTGCATGTAACTCTAGTCCAAAATGTATCCAAAAGCTCTTCATAAGGACAACTTGTCAAAGTTGAGAATCTGGCCTGGTAAGTTTTGCCCCAAGATAAAGATTGGGCCTGTGCCCATGGAGCTGTGATTCCAAATGTAATGTTTAATCATATTAAAGGCTGTTGACAAAACAAAATAGCTCTTAATTTCCTACTAGCCACAAAATCATTAACACTAGTTGTTGTTCTTATGCAAATCTGAATGAAAAATTTTTTTAGAAATTTGGTTGAAATTTGAAAGCAAACTCAAATTCTACACCAAGTAACTCTCAAAAGAGCTTACTGAACCTTGAATATCTTCAGTACACTCACTTCATGGTTACCAAACTGAACCTAGATAAAAGGAATGTTCATAGTAACTGTAGTTATAATTAGCATCTGTGTAACAACTAGTGGGATAGCCAGTTGTATAAACAGAGGTATGGTTGAATGCAGAGTAGAGACTAGACAAGACAGAGTCTTGTTAGTCTCTAAAAAAGGGGGGAATGATGCCGTTTGGTTTCTGCCTTTTTTCTTTTATATGTTCTCTGTACTCTCTGCCCATATTTTTGTGGCTCTGTAGCCTACTATATTAATAGCTAGTTTTTCCAGTACCTTTCCATAGCCTTTCCCTAAGCAGAAAGACAAAACAAATTCCAGAGCTCCAAGCCCCAGGGGGTTGCAAGGCCCTGTCCTATCTCAGTTCTTCCTGGGAACCAAGGCCGAGAACAACTCTGAGGTACATTTTCATAAGCAGAGTGCAGCCAGTGCTGAGAGGGGGGCTCCAGGGAAGGGGCTGGACCTGAGGGGGAATTGAATCGCCACTTGTTCTCCTTATTGGTGCTCTTAATCAATTATGCTAATTTCCTAAAAGCTATAAATATGTACTCACCCCTGGAGGGGCTGGGCTTTTATGGACACCTTTCCATAACTGCTCCTGAAGACCTTCAAAATAAAGATCCCCTTTTATATTACCTCCTTGCTAAAATGATCTCGAGTTTCTTTTCCAGGCTGGGGGAAAAGGCAACAGTTTTTTTATTTTTGGGCAAACACCCAGAAGGGACACGAGAACCTGGTACCCTTCCTCTGGACCGAAAACATCCTGCAAGGAATTCCTTTCTGACAGCAATCTAAAGAATTCTGCCACGGGCCTGAGGTCGAGACACCATGGTTCCAAGATCCCACAGGAGGTAGTATAAAGGTGGTTCTTTTCGTTGTGTAGTGTGTAGTTTGTATGTGTGTGTATTGTTTATGTATTGTGTATCTGTTTAAAGTCAGTAATTGTTAGCGATCCCAGGACAACCTGGCGTGGTGGTGAGAAAATTTGCTTTTGAAATCATTTCTCCAAGTTTTTCCTGTTGCCGATTTTCCAACCTGCCCCAGAGATCGGCTGGTGGGGAGGAGGCGGGTGTGTGATCTCGGCTGAGATTGTTCACTGGTAGAGAAAAGCAAATCACAGTGCGAAAGTTTATTTCATGTTTAGCACATGCGAGTTTTGAATTGAAAGCTGGCCTGGAGACATCTGGGCATGGAGCGGCCGGGGGAGGCCTGGTCTGCTTCTTGGTAGGAGGTGGGGGATGGGCCCCGCTTCCTACAGGTTTGTGGAGCGGCTGGGTGTCCAGCCTGCTCCTTGGTGGGAGGCTGGGGAGAGATTCCCACTTCCTACAGGTTTGTGGAGCGGCTGGGTGCCCAGCCTGCTCCTTGGTGGGAAGCTGGGGAGAGATTCCCACTTCCTACAGGTTTGTGGAGCGGCTGGGTGCCCAGCCTGCTCCTTGGTGGGAGGCGAGTGAGAAATCCTCGCTTCCTACAAGTCTGTGGAGAGGCTGGGTGTCCAGCCTGCTCCTTAGTGGGAGGTGAGGGAGAGATCCTCGCTTCCAGCAAGTTTTGTGGAACGGCCGAGAAAGCTCGGTTCGCACCATTGTAAGGGAAGGGGGAGAAGCCCCCACTTTCTATGTTCCATCTGTAAAAAGTTTTTCCAAGATTTAAGGCAAGGGCGACTCCCGGACTTCCGGGACGGCTCCGCGAGCAGGGCGGTCACTCCCCCGTGACAGAAGCGGGGCACCAGCCGCTCTGAGAGGGGCGGAGGTGATTCCTGCCATTGCCCTGGTCACGGCCGGGGGATGCGCGGGGGAGCGGTCCCAGGAAGCGAACCGGGACCGGGGCTGCCGCTGCGCTGCTTCGGCCCTGCTCTGGCGGAGGCGGGGCCGCCGCTGCGCGGCCACGGCCCGGCTCACTCGCTGCTCCTGGGCCCCGCCCGCACCGGCCCAGAGCGGGCCGGGAGTGTGAGATCTAAGAGCAGGAACGGCCCTATCGCACTTTCCACAGTAACGAGCTTGTTTTAAGGACACCCGAGAGCCGCTGTGAGCAGCAGCACGGGCCGAGCGCGGGCGAGCCGGGGGTGCCCCTGGGCGGGGGTGCCCGCATGCCGCGCCCGTCCCCGGCCGTGCGAGGGAAGCGAGCGCTCTTTGTCTGCTCTGGTAAGCACTCAAAAGGGAAACACCGAGCCCAAAGAACAAGAAGCCGTTTTTAGGCTCCCTTAAACCATGCTATAAGTAAGCAGAGTCCTGTGTTAACAAATATTTTAGAATGGTTTACTGAGTTAAATTTGTAAAAGACCTTCTCCTGTATCCTTGTGAGTAAAAAAGACCAAGGACTCTTTACTATTATGTAAAATAATCCTGAAACTGGAGAACTAGGGCAGTCAGCAACTGAAATTGCTGCATCCAACCAGCAGCCAAGAATTGATACATCCAACAGTTGCATGCAACCCACTGTAAGTTTGTTCTGTGAACATAGAAGACATGGACCCTATGCAATGCTACTGAAACTGGATAATGTTATTCTGAAAACGTTTGCTGTCAATCCTAGTATGTCTGTTCCCAGCACTAACTGATATGTATTTAAGTCTGACTGTTTGCAGACCATGGAAGAAGCCTATTCCAGCAGAGCAGACCTGAAAGATGTGCCAGCCCGGGAGCTGTATGCAGATGAGAGCAGCTTCATGCGAGATGGCAAACAAAAGACAGGTTTGCAGTAACAACCACGAACCACGGTTAACCATGCGAAAAGTGTTACCATCAATGTCATCACAAAAGCTGAACTGATTATATCAATGAAAGATTAGAACTGAGGCAAGTCATCTAGAAGGAAGGAAGACTAGCAAGCTATTCACAGCTAGAGACTGAGTCTATGTTTGAATGAAGGGACAGTATCTTACGAGCTAGTAAGAGTCATTCCAAGTCCTGACTACCCTCACCAAATCCAAAGCTGCTTGCAGAGAGCCTTGAATTCACTGCTCCAGAGTTAAGAAGAAGTCTGCTCCATAGACAGCCAGAAAACAGAGACTGATACAAATTGAGATGATATGATTTAAACTGTTCTTTTGTACCTCTTATCTGTACAGTTGGTAACCGTGATTCAAATTTGGTCCTAAAATTTGCATGTAACTCTAGTCCCAAATGTATCCAAAAGCTCTTCATAAGGACAACTTGTCAAAGTTGAGAATCTGGCCTGGTAAGTTTTGCCCCAAGATAAAGATTGGGCCTGTGGCCATGGAGCTGTGATTCCAAATGTCATGTTTAATCATATTAAAGGCTGTTGACAAAACAAAATAGCTCTTAATTTCCTACTAGCCACAAAATCATTAACACTAGTTGTTGTTCTTATGCAAATCTGAATGAAAAATTTTTTTAGATATTTGGTTGAAATTTGAAAGCAAACTCAAATTCTACACCAAGTAACTCTCAAAAGAGCTTACTGAACCTTGAATATCTTCAGTACACTCACTTCATGGTTACCAAACTGAACCTAGATAAAAGAAATGTTCATAGTAAGTGTAGTTATAATTAGCATCTGTGTAACAACTAGTGGGATAGCCAGTTGTATAAACCAGAGGTATGGTTGAATGCAGAGTAGAGACTAGACAAGACAGAGTCTTGTTAGTCTCTAAAAAAGGGGGGAATGATGCGTTTGGTTTCTGCCTTTTTTCTTTTATATGTTCTTCTGTACTCTCTGCCATATTTGTGGCTCTGTACCTACTATATTAATAGCTAGTTTTTTCCAGTACGCTTTCATACCTTTCACTAAGCAAAAGACAAAACAAATTCCAGAGCTCCAAGCCCAGGGGGTTGCAAGGCCCTGTCCTATCGCAGTTCTTCCTGGGAACCAAGGCCGAGAACAACTCTGAGGTACATTTTCATAAGCAGAGTGCAGCCAGTGCTGAGAGGGGGGCTCCAGGGAAGGGGCTGGACCTGAGGGGGAATTGAATCGCCACTTGTTCTCCTTATTGGTGCTCTTAATCAATTATGCTAATGTCCTAAAAGCTATAAATATGTACTCACCCCTGGAGGGGCTGGGCTTTTATGGACACCTTTCCATAACTGCTCCTGAAGACCTTCAAAATAAAGATCCCCTTTTATATTACTTCCTTGCTAAAATGATTCGGAGTTTCTTTTTCCAGGTGGGGGAAAGGGCACCACCGGACGCGCCCTGAAATGCACTGGATCAAGACCCTTCCGACGTAAGCTGCCATCAGCTAGAACTCTGGCTGCTAATTGTAGGCTAATGCTCTAAAAGCTGGCATCAGCATTGGGGGACTGAGTTTTCTTTCACATGGAAATGCGCCGTTGTTTGCATCGAAGGCCATATCTGGGAGTTGAACAGCCGCATGCCTGAAATTCGCATGGATTAAGATTCTCGCAGACAGTTTGCCACAACAGGACCTGGCGCCTTGCGGGCAAAACTCTCAAACTGACATCAAGAACTGGGGGAGGTTGTTTCTTCGTCAAGGATGATGAAGCCGGACGCGAGACGCAGCAGATTCTTTTGTGTCCGCCTGAAGGCACTCTGCTCCCGTGATAGCCGTTTGTTTCTGCCTTTTTTTCTTTTATATGTTCTCTGTACTTCTGCAATAATTTTTCTGGCTCCTGGTAGCTACTATATTAATAGCTAGTTTTTCCAGTACCTGTCCATAGCCTTTCCCTAAGCAGAAAGACAAAACAAATTCCAGAGCTCCAAGCCCCAGGGGGTTGCAAGGCCCTGTCCTATCTCAGTTCTTTCTGGGAACCAAGGCCGAGAACAACTCTGAGGTACATTTTCATAAGCAGCGTGCAGCCAGTGCTGAGAGGGGGGCTCAAGGGAAGGGGCTGGACCTGAGGGGGAATTGAATCGCCACTTGTTCTCCTTATTGGTGCTCTTACTTATGCTAATTTCCTAAAAGCTATAAATATGTACTCACTCCTGGAGGGGCTGGGCTTTTATGGACACCTTTCCATAACTGCTCCTGAAGACCTTCAAAATAAAGATCCTCTTTTATATTACCTCCTTGCTAAAATGATCTCGAGTTTCTTTTCCAGGCTGGGGGAAAAGGCAACACCGGACGCCACCTGAAATGCCGCATGGATCAAGATCCTTCCCAGACCCAAGCTGCCATCAGGTAGAACTCTGGTGCAATTGTAGGGCGTAAGCCTCGTAAAAACTGGCATGCATTGGGGATGAAATTTCTTTCACATGGAAAAGCGCCATTGTTTGAATCGAAGGCCCCATGTCTGGGGATAGACAGCCGCCTCTTCAAATTCCGCATGGATTAAGATCCCTCACAGACCCAAGCTGCCACCGACAAGGACCCTGGCTGCCCTTGCAGGGCCAAAACCTCCTCCACACTGACATCAAGAAACTGGGGGGCAGAGTTCTCTTTCTCAGAGAAAAGGGACACTTTTTGTGTCCCGGCCCTAAGGCACTCTGCTCCCTGCTTCCTCTTGATATTCCGTATGGATCAAGATTCCTCGCAGACCCAAGCTGCCACCGACAGGGACCCTGGCTGCCCTTGCAGGGCCAAAACCCTCCTCCAAACTGACATCACGAAACTGGGGGGCAGAGTTCTCTTTCTCAGAGAAAAGGGACACTTTTTGTGTCCTGGCCCTAAGGCACTCTGCTCCTGGACGCCACCTGAAATTCCGTATGGATCAAGATTATTCGCTGACGCAAGATGCCATCAACCAGGACTCTGGTTGCATTTGTAGGCCAAAACCCTCCACCAAACCGACATCATGAATCTGGGGGCCTAAGTTTTCTTTCACGTGGAAAAGTGCCATCATTTGTATCGTAGGCCCCATGTCGGGGAGTCGACTGCCGCCGCTTCAAATTCCGCATGGAGCAAGATCACTCGCAGACCCCAAGCTGCCACGACTAGGACACTGGCTGCCCTTGCAGGGCCAAAACCCTCTCCAAAACTGACATCAAGGAAAACTGGGGGGCAGAGCTATCTTTCTCAGAGAAAAGGACACTTTTTGTGTCCCAGCCCTAAGGCACCCTGCTCCGGGACGCCACCTGTAATGCCGCACGGATCAAGATCCTTCCCAGACCCAAGCTGCCTAAACTAGAACTCTGGCTGCAATTGTAGGGCTAAATGCCTCCTAAAAACTGGCATCATGCATCTGGCGGACTGAGTTTTCTTTCACATGGAAAAGCGCCATTGTTTGTATCGAAGGCCACATATCTGGGAGTTGACAGCCGCATGCTGAAATTCCGCATGATTAAGATTCCTCGCAGACCCAAGCTGCCACCAAGAAGGACCCTGGCTGCCCTTGCAGGGCCAAAACCCTCCTCCAAACTGACATCAAGAAATTGGGGGACAGAGTTCTCTTTTCTCAGAGAAAAGGGACACTTTTGTGTCCCGCCCTAAGGCACTGTGCTCCGGTTGATGCCGTTTGGTTTCTGCCTTTTTTCTTTATATGTTCTCTGTACTCTCTGCCCATATTTTTGTGGCTCTGTAGCCTACTATATTAATAGCTAGTTTTTCCAGTACCTTTCCATAGCCTTTCCCTAAGCAGAAAGACAAAACAAAATCCAGAGCTCCAAGCCCCAGGGGGTTGCAAGGCCCTGTCCTATCTCAGTTCCTCCTGGGAACCAAGGCCGAGAACAACTCTGAGGTACATTTTCATAAGCAGAGTGCAGCCAGTGCTGAGAGGGGGGCTCCAGGGAAGGGGCTGGACCTGAGGGGGAATTGAATCGCCACTTGTTCTCCTTATTGGTGCTCTTAATTATGCTAATTTCCTAAAAGCTATAAATATGTACTCACCCCTTGAGGGGCTGGGCTTTTATGGACACCTTTCCATAACTGCTCCTGAAGACCTTCAAAATAAATATCCCCTTTTATATTACCTCCTTGCTAAAATGATCTCGAGTTTCTTTTCCAGGCTTGGGGAAAAGGCAACAGTTATTTGGCACACCCAGAAGGGACACGAGAACCTGGTACACTTCCTCTGGACCGAAAACATCCTGCAAGGAATTCCTTTCTGACAGCAATCTAAAGAATTCCCTGCCACGGGCCTGAGGTCGAGACACCATGGTTCCAAGATCCCACAGGAGGCAGTATAAAGGTGGTTCTTTTCGTTGTGTAGTGTGTAGTTTGTATGTGTGTGTATTGTTTATGTATTGTGTATCTGTTTAAAGTCAGTAATTGTTAGCGATCCCAGGACAACCTGGCGTGGTGGTGAGAAAATTTGCTTTTGAAATCATTTCTCCAATTTTTTCCTGTTGCCGATTTTCCAACCTGCCCCAGAGATCGGCTGGTGGGGAGGAGGCGGGTGTGTGATCTCGGCTGAGATTGTTCACTGGTAGAGAAAAGCAAATCACAGTGCGAAAGTTTATTTCATGTTTAGCACATGCGAGTTTTGAATAGAAAGCTGGCCTGGAGACATCTGGGCATGGAGCGGCCGGGGGAGGCCTGGTCTGCTTCTTGGTAGGAGGTGGGGGATGGGCCCCGCTTCCTACAGGTTGTGGAGCGGCTGGGTGTCCAGCCTGCTCCTTGGTGGGAGGCTGGGGAGAGATTCCCACTTCCTACAGGTTTGTGAAGCGGCTGGGTGCCCAGCCTGCTCCTTGGTGGGAAGCTGGGGAGAGATACCCACTTCCTACAGGTTTGTGGAGCGGCTGGGTGACCAGCCTGCTCCTTGGTGGGAGGCGAGTGAGAAATCCTCGCTTCCTACAGGTCTGTGGAGAGGCTGGGTGTCCAGCCTGCTCCTTAGTGGGAGGCGAGGGAGAGATCCTCGTTTCCAGCAAGTTTTGTGGAACGGCCGAGAAAGCTCGGTTCGCACCATTGTAAGGGAAGGGGGAGAAGCCCCCACTTTCTATGTTCCATCTGTAAAAAGTTTTTCCAAGATTTTAAGGCAAGGGCGACTCCCCGACTTCCGGGACGGCTCCGCGAGCAGGGCGGTCACTCCCCCGTGACAGAAGCGGGGCACCAGCCGCTCTGAGAGGGGCGGAGGTGATTCCAGCCATTGCCCTGGTCACGGCCGGGGGATGCGCGGGGGAGCGGTCCCAGGAAGCGACCCGGGACCGGGGCTGCCGCTGCGCTGCTTCGGCCCTGCTCTGGCGGAGGCGGGGCCGCCGCTGCGCGGCCACGGCCCGGCTCACTCGCTGCTCCTGGGCCCCGCCCGCACCGGCCAAGAGCGGGCCGGGAGTGTGAGATCTAAGAGCAGGAACGGCCCTATCGCACTTTCCACAGTAACGAGCTTGTTTCAAGGACACCCGAGAGCCGCTGTGAGCAGCAGCAGGGGCCGAGCGCGGGCGAGCCGGGGGTGCCCCTGGGCGGGGGTGCCCGCATGCCGCGCCCGTCCCCGGCCGTGCGAGGGCAGCGAGCGCTCTTTGTCTGCTCTGGTAGGCACTCAAAAGGGAAACACCGAGCCCAAAGAACAAGAAGCCGTTTTTAGGCTCCCTTAAACCATGCTATAAGTAAGCAGAGTCCTGTGTTAACAAATATCTTAGAATGGTTTACTGAGTTAAATTTGTAAAAGACCTTCTCCTGTATCCTTGTGAGTAAAAAAAGACCAAGGACTCTTTACTATTATGTAAAATAATCCTGAAACTGGAGAACTAGGGCAGTCAGCAACTGAAAATTGCTGCATCCAACCAGCAGCCAAGAATTGATACATCCAACAGTTGCATGCAACCCACTGTAAGTTTGTTCTGTGAACATAGAAGACATGGAACCTATGCCATGCTACTGAAACTGGATAATGTTATTCTGAAAACGTTTGCTGTCAATCCTAGTATGTCTGTTCCCAGCACTAACTGATAATGTATTTAAGTCTGACTGTTTGCAGACCATGGAAGAAGCCTATTCCAGCAGAGCAGACCTGAAAGATGTGCCAGCCTGGGAGCTGTATGCAGATGAGAGCAGCTGCATGCGAGATGGCAAACAAAAGACAGGTTATGCAGTAACAACCACGAACCAGGTAACCATGAGAAAAGTGTTACCATCACATGTACCATCACAAAAAGCTGAACTGATTATATCAATGAAAGATCTAGAACTGAGCAAAGTCATCTAGAAGGAAGGAAGACTAGCAACTATTCAATCCTAGAGACTGAGTCTATGTTGAATGAAGGGACAGTAATCTTACGAGCTAAGTAAAAGGAGTCATTCCAAGTCCTGACTACCCTCACCAAATCCAAAGCTGCTGGCAGAGAGCCTTGAATTCACTGCTCCAGAGTTAAGAAGACGTCTGCTCCATAGACAGCCAGAAAACAGAGACTGATACAAATTGAGATGATATGATTTAAACTGTTCTTTTGTACCTCTTATCTGTACAGTTGGTAACCGTGATTCAAATTTGGTCCTAAAATTTGCATGTAACTCTAGTCCAAAATGTATCCAAAAGCTCTTCATAAGGACAACTTGTCAAAGTTGAGAATCTGGCCTGGTAAGTTTTGCCCCAAGATAAAGATTGGGCCTGTGCCCATGGAGCTGTGATTCCAAATGTAATGTTTAATCATATTAAAGGCTGTTGACAAAACAAAATAGCTCTTAATTTCCTACTAGCCACAAAATCATTAACACTAGTTGTTGTTCTTATGCAAATCTGAATGAAAAATTTTTTTAGAAATTTGGTTGAAATTTGAAAGCAAACTCAAATTCTACACCAAGTAACTCTCAAAAGAGCTTACTGTACCTTGAATATCTTCAGTACACTCACTTCATGGTTACCAAACTGAACCTAGATAAAAGAAATGTTCATAGTAACTGTAGTTATAATTAGCATCTGTGTAACAACTAGTGGGATAGCCAGTTGTATAAACCAGAGGTATGGTTGAATGCAGAGTAGAGACTAGACAAGACAGAGTCTTGTTAGTCTCTAAAAAAGGGGGGAATGATGCCGTTTGGTTTCTGCCTTTTTTCTTTTATATGTTCTCTGTACTCTCTGCCCATATTTTTGTGGCTCTGTAGCCTACTATATTAATAGCTAGTTTTTCCAGTACCTTTCCATAGCCTTTCCCTAAGCAGAAAGACAAAACAAATTCCAGAGCTCCAAGCCCCAGGGGGTTGCAAGGCCCTGTCCTATCTCAGTTCTTCCTGGGAACCAAGGCCGAGAACAACTCTGAGGTACATTTTCATAAGCAGAGTGCAGCCAGTGCTGAGAGGGGGGCTCCAGGGAAGGGGCTGGACCTGAGGGGGAATTGAATCGCCACTTGTTCTCCTTATTGGTGCTCTTAATTATGCTAATTTCCTAAAAGCTATAAATATGTACTCACCCCTGGAGGGGCTGGGCTTTTATGGACACCTTTCCATAACTGCTCCTGAAGACCTTCAAAATAAAGATCCCCTTTTATATTACCTCCTTGCTAAAATGATCTCGAGTTTCTTTTCCAGGCTGGGGGAAAAGGCAACACCGGACGCCACCTGAAATGCCGCATGGATCAAGATCCTTCCCAGACCCAAGCTGCCATCAACTAGAACTCTGGCTGCAATTGTAGGGCTAAATGCCTCCTAAAAACTGGCATCATGCATCTGGGGGACTGAGTTTTCTTTCACATGGAAAAGCGCCCTTGTTTGAATCGAAGGCCACATATCTGGGAGTTGACAGCCGCATGCTGAAATTCCGCATGGATTAATATTCCTCGCAGACCCAAGCTGCCACCAACAAGGACCCTGGTTGCCCTTGCAGGGCCAAAACCCTCCTCCAAACTGACATCAAGAAACTGGGGGGCAGAGTTCTCTTTCTCAGAGAAAAGGGACACTTTTTGTGTCCCGGCCCTAAGCACTGTGCTCCCTCTTCTCGCTGATATTCCGCATGATTAAGATTCTCGCAGACCCAAGCTTGCCACCAACAGACCGGCTGCCCTTGCAGCGCAAAACCCTCCTCCCAAACCTTGACACAAGAAACTGGGGGCAGAGTTCTCTTTCTCAGAGAAAAGGGACACTTTTGTGTCGCCGGCCCTAAGGCACTCTGCTCCCTGCTGCGTCTTGAAATTCAGCATGGAGCAAGATCCATCACAGACCCAAACTGCCACCGAGAAGAACCCTGGCTGCCTTAGCAGGGCCAAAACCCTCCTCCAAACTGACATCAAGAAAGTGGGGGGCAGAGTTCTCTTTCTCAGAGAAAAGCGACACTTTTTGTGTCCCAGCCCTAAGGCACTGTGCTCCCGGACGCCACCTGAAATTCCGTATGGATCAAGATTACTGGCTGACGCAGGCTACCATCAACTAGAACTCTGGCTGCAATTGTAGGGCTAAATGCCTCCTAAAAGCTGGCATCATGGATCTGGGGGACTGAGTTTTCATTCACATGGAAAAGCGCCATTGTTTGTATCGAAGGCCACATATCCTGGAGTTGACAGCCGCATGCTGAAATACCGCACGGATTACGATTCCTCGCAGACTCAAGCTGCTACCGAGAAGGACCCTGGCTGCCCTTGCAGGGCCAAAACCCTCCTCCAAACTGACATCAAGAAACTGGGGGGCAGAGTTCTCTTTCTCAGAGAAAAGGGACACTTTTTGTGTCCCGGCCCTAAGGCACTGTGCTCCCGGTGATGCCGTTTGGTTTCTGCCTTTTTTCTTTTTTATGTTCTCTGTACTCTCTGCACATATTTTTCTGGCTCTGTAGCCTACTATATTAATAGCTAGTTTTTCCAGTACCTTTCCATAGCCTTTCCCTAAGCAGAAAGACAAAACAAATTCCAGAGCTCCAAGCCCCAGGGGGTTGCAATGCCCTGTCCTATCTCAGTTCTTCATGGGAACCAAGGCCGAGAACAACTCTGAGGTACATTTTCATAAG
>JAVTVJ010002429.1:0-108340 GCA_034509425.1 Eopsaltria australis
TCTCAGCACCGTGGCTTTGCAGGTTTTTTCCCTGCCTTTGTTGCAGGGCTGTTCTGCTGTGAGGATGTGCCTGAAGCAGCCCCGGCTGCTCCCTCTCTCAGGAATCAGGATGATGAGCACTTGAGCCTCGAGGAGGAAGGGGGGGTTAAACTGTTTGTCATCACCTTCAGAGAGATCCCTTGGAAGCAGAAAACGCTCGTGTCAATAAATTGCTTTTGTGTTCCATCCTTCTGCTGGCATCCCAAGGCACTCGCTGCAAACCCGTGGGACAGGAGCGCGTTCTCCTGAAACCTCGCTCTGTTCCAGTGTCCCAGGTGGCAGCTGCTTCCCTGCTGAACAAATAACGCCATGGCATGGCTCCTGCAGAGCTCCAAGTTAAAAAAAAAATATTAAAAAAACCCCAACTTCTTCTCAAAAAGGAGCAGGAATGGTGCAGTTTGCTCCAGGAGGAGCAGGGATGGTGCAGTTTGCTCAGAGAGGAGCAGGGATGGTGCAGTTTGCTCCAGGAGGAGCAGGGATGGTGCAGTTTGCTCCAGGAGGAGCAGGGATGGTGCAGTTTGCTCAGAGAGGAGCAGGGATGGTGCAGATTGCTCCAACAGGAGCAGGGATGGTGCAGTTTGCTCAGAGACGAGCAGGGATGGTGCAGTTTGCTCCAGGAGGAGCAGGGATGGTGCAGTTTGCTCAGAGGGAGCAGGGATGGTGCAGTTTGCTCAGAGAGGAGCAGGAATGGTGCAGTTTGCTCAGAGAGGAGCAGGGATGGTGCAGTTTGCTCAGAGAGGAGCAGGGATGGTGCAGTTTGCTCCAGGAGGAGCGGGGATGGTGCAGTTTGCTCAGAGAGGAGCAGGAATGGTGCAGTTTGCTCAGAGAGGAGCAGGAATGGTGCAGTTTGCTCCAGGAGGAGCAGGAATGGTGCAGTTTGCTCAGGAGGAGCAGGTGATGTGCCGTTTGCTCCAGAGAGGAGCAGGAATGGTTGCAGTTTGCTCCAGGAGGAGCAGGGATGGTGCAGTTTGCTCAGAAGAGCAGGAATGGTGCAGTTGCTCAGGAGGAGCGGATGGTGCAGTTGCTCAGAGAGGCGGGCATGGTGCAGTTTAGCTCCAGGAGGAGCAGGGGATGGTGCGTTTGCTCAGAGAGGGCAGGGATGGTGCAGTTTGCTCCAGGAGGAGCAGGATGGTGCAGTTTGCTCAGAGAGGAGCAGGGATGGTGCAGTTTGCTCCAGGAGGAGCAGGGATGGTGCAGTTTGCTCAGAGAGGAGCAGGGATGGTGCAGTTTGCTCAGAGAGGAGCAGGGATGGTGCAGTTTGCTCCAGGAGGAGCAGGAATGGTGCAGTTTGCTCCAGGAGGAGCAGGGATGGTGCAGTTTGCTCCAGGAGGAGCAGGGATGGTGCAGTTTGCTCAGAGAGGAGCAGGAATGGTGCAGTTTGCTCAGAGAGGAGCAGGAATGGTGCAGTTTGCTCCAGGAGGAGCAGGGATGGTGCAGTTGCTCCAAAAGGAGCAGGGATGGTGCAGTTGCCAGAGAGGAGCAGGGATGGTGCAGTTGCTCCAGGAGGAGCGGGGATGGTGCAGTTTGCTCAGAGAGAGCAGGATGGTGCAGTTTTGCTCCAGGAGGAGCAGGAATGGTGCAGTTGCTCCAGGAGGAGCAGGATGTGCAATTTGCTCAGAGAGGAGCAGGTATGGTGCAGTTTGCTCCAGGAGGAGCAGGAATGGTGCAGTTTGCTCAGAGAGGAGCAGGGATGGTGCAGTTTGCTCCAAAAGGAGCAGGAATGGTGCAGATTGCTCCAGGAGGAGCAGGGATGGTGCAGATTGCTCCAGGAGGAGCAGGGATGGTGCAGTTTGCTCAGAGAGGAGCAGGGATGGTGCAGTTTGCTCCAGGAGGAGCAGGAATGGTGCAGTTTGCTCAGAGAGGAGCAGGGATGGTGCAGTTTGCTCCAGGAGGAGCAGGGATGGTGCAGATGGGGTTTGTTTTAACCTTCCATGGTTGGGTCTGACAGCACACAGGGGCTCCTGGTTTCTTGCTGTACCCAAGTTTGAGGTTTTTTCTCCAAGTTTCTCTCCCTGGGAACCCCAGGATGTCCTGGTATGTGCTGGGCGTTCTCCCCTGTCCCTTCCCCACTGCACTGCTCCTGCTGCTTTCATCTGGAGGAACTCGATGCCTTTTGGGAGCTCCCTTGTCTTGCAGAGTAATTAAGAATTGAATTTCTATACTCCCATTACACAGGAGCTGTTCCTGGAGCCTGGGGTCAAATGTTCTGCCTGACTTCTTCAGCTCAGCCTCGGTGGGGGCAATATTCCCCACAAGAATGCTGAAATTCAAGTTGTGCCCATCTCCTCTGGTTCTTTCCTGCCTGCAGTTGGACTTTGGGCTCACTGCAGCAGCAGGAGGGTGACACAAACTGCAGGGAACACTCTTCAGCCAGGCCTGTTCATTTGGAGATCTAGGGTTTTTTGAAGTCTGGAGAATATTTGACCCACGTAAATCAGAACATTTGCTCTGCAGGTTCTTTGCTGCTTCAGATTTGGGTTCAGTTTCTGATTGCAATAGAATCCCTTTAGGAGGTAGCTCAGCCTGTGCTTTGCACACTCCCAGCTGCACAAATTCACACGTTTGGGGTGAGCAGAATTTGTCTCCACATCTGGATTGATTGTGCACAGTCCCTGATGTTCAACACCCAGCTCAGCTGGGCTGCTCCAGCACAGGGACTCATCCTTGTTCTTGGGAATTCTACTGAGATTTTAAAACCTGTATTATCTTTGTGTTTGGACACTGTTACATTGCTCTTGGGTTTTTTCAGGTGGGTTTTTCTCGGGTTCCTCTCACAGATCTCTCCCCTGCTGAAGGTTCTTTTCCTGCTGTGTGGTGCCCAGCTCTGCTTCTGGATCTTGCAGTGGCTTCTCAGAGCTGTTTGTGTGCAGCATTTCAGCACCAGCTCCCCTCCCCTGGCACCCATCCCTGCTGCATTGCTCATCTGGGCACAGAGCTGAGCTGAAACCACTTAACAGCATTTTCCTTGTCAGGGCTTGAAATCCTGATAAGTTCTGTAATCAATGAGTGAATAATGAAAAGGATCCTGCCCGCAACTTCACCAGCTGGGAGCTCACTTTGTCTGCTCAGTTGTTTGCAGGGTTTCAGTGCTTCCAGGGGAGCTGAGATTTAAAACTGAGGGGGTTTTTGGTAGAGGGTGCCTCAGCCATCATGGAATCATGGAATGGGTTGGGCTGGAAGGGACCTTAAAGCTCATCCATTGTCACCCCTGCCATGGCAGGGACACCTCCCACTGTCCCAGGCTGCTCCAAGCCCCATCCAACCTGGCCTGGGACAGTGCCAAGGAGTTAGGGGACAATAAATCAATCAGATTCCTGATTCTCAGCCTGCAGTGCCTCATTTCAGGCTCTCAAAGTCCTGCTTGCTTTGCTGTCTAACTGCAGAGCCCTGGGGTTCTGCGGGAGGTTTGAGGCCCTGCAGGCTGGGGACAGGGGTGGCAGTGACAGGGGTGGCAGTGACAGGGGTGGCAGTGACAGGAGCTGCCCGAGGTGCCGTTCATTGCCGGCACATTCCTCAGCTCTCTGGAGTGGCCCTTTGGTGGCATCTCTGAAGTGACTCCTCCTTCCCTTTGGTGGCATCTCTGAAGTGACTCCTCCTTCCCCTGATCTGCCTTTGGCTTTCCGTTAGAGCCTGGGATTTGCAGCAGAACAAAACACCAGGCTTTAAATGCCAGCTGTGCCTTGCTTTAAACGCTCCCCTGCTCCAAAGCCGGGCTTTGGGAGTCTGGAGCTGTGGGTTTGGGACCCACGCTGGTGATCAGGGCAGGATTTGTTCCTCTGGATTACAGAGAGGAGCTTGCAAGAAGTGTCTGATTGTGGTGGCAAAGCCAGAGGTTTTTTTAATTATGTTTTAATTAACAACGTTCCAGCTCAGGATGTTTTATGGTGCTGATTGAAGGCGCAGGGCTCTGGGAGGCTCCGCTGGTGTTTGGTGCCAGGAGAGCGCTGTCCCCTCATCCTTGAGTGCCCATAAGTGTTCCTGAGTGTCTCTGGGTGTCCCAAGTGTCCCGTGTGTCCCTGAGTGTCCCTGTGTGTCCCTGTGTGTCCCTGTGTCCCCTGAGTGTCCCCAAGTGTCGCTGAGTGTCCCGAGTGTCGCTGAGTGTCCCGTGTGTCCCCAGGGCAGGAGCGCATCGGGAAGGACTCTCCGTACGAGCAGGAGGGCAAGGTGCAGTTTGTGATCGATGCCGTGTACGCCATGGCCCACGCCCTGCACCACATGCAGCGCGAGCTGTGCGGGGACAGCGCCGGGCTGTGCCCCGACATGGAGCACGCGGGGGGCAAGAGGCTGCTCAAGTACATCCGCAGCGTGCACTTCAACGGTGAGCCACAGCCCTGGCCCTGCCCAGCCCCTGCCACCTGCCGATACCCCTGGGTCACCTGCCGATACCCCTGTCACCCACTGACCCCCCTCAGTCACCCACTGATACCACTCAGTCACCTACTGACCCCCCCGTCACCTGCTGACCTCCCTGTAACCTACTGATACTCCTGGGTCACCCACTGACCCCTCTGTCACCCACTGACCCCTCCATCCCCCCCATCACGAGCTGGGGCTTGGGCAGGGTTTGCTCTCTCTCTGTGGGTCCCTGTTCCCCAAACTCAGGGGATTTGTCCTGGATTCTGATGGGGAGCACTGGGAGCTCTGTTCAGCTGTGACAGGAAAAGTGTCACCTGTCCTCCTTCTGCTCTGGAGTGTCCTGAGCTGGGACCCTCCTGTCCTGAGCTGGGACCATCCTGCTGGCCCTGCCCTGAGCTGGGACCATCCTGCCCTGAGCTGGGACCATTCTGCTGGCCCTGTCCTGAGCTGGGACTCTCCTGTCCTGAGCTGGGACCCTCCTGTCCTGAGCTGGGACTCTCCTGTCCTGAGCTGGGACCCTCCTGTCCTGAGCTGGGACCCTCCTGCCCTAAGCTGGGACCCTCCTGTCCTGAGCTGGGACCCTCCTGCTGGCCCTGCCCTCCTTGCAGAGGTGCTGCCATCGACGCAGGCAGGGCTGGAGCGAGGCTGTGATGAAGAGAGGCTGGATCTGAGCAAGGAGCTCCGTGTGCATTTTGTGATCGTCGTTGCCTGGAGAACAGAAGGCCCAAAACATGGAAAACTTTAAACCTCGAGTGCTCACACAGTGAGGTTCTGGAAGTTTTGAAGTGCAATTGTGTTTTTGCCAGTGAAAAGCTGAAGATGCTGTTCAGAGGAGCCCCTTGGGTGCTCAAACTGCCACGGACGTGCCCTGAGTGACAAACACCTGGGCTGGTGACACCTGTGTCACTCCTGTCCTCCTCTTCAGAATTCATTTCTCATCCTGTGGTGATTAAGAGATCGAGATCCTACAAATTCAGTCAGATTGTGTCTGGGATCGAGGGCTTCCTGCAGGTGTCAAGTGC
Source organism: Eopsaltria australis (assembly GCA_034509425.1). Lineage (NCBI taxonomy): Eukaryota > Metazoa > Chordata > Aves > Passeriformes > Petroicidae > Eopsaltria > Eopsaltria australis. The sequence goes on from JAVTVJ010002429.1 coordinate 5,418, forward strand.
CCTGTGCCTGTGTGGGGAGAAGGCAGCTCCTTTGTTGGGAACTGAATTAAATTGTCACGGCTCTGCAGGAGCGAGGAGCTGCAGCCTGGAGACTGACACGGGCTCTGAACTGCTCATCGGGCTCAGCAAACCTGGGAAATCTTAATAGAGAGCAAAGAAACCCCAAATGATGAAATAACGACGTGTTTTAATGATTGGAAGATCAAGGGTTATTTGTGAAAGCCCCGTTTCCTCTCTGCGGTGAGGTTTCCATCCATCACTTTTTATTAATTCCATTATTTGATGAAAGGAGCCTGAGCTGGGGCTGGAATGCAAAGCAGGAGTGGCAGAGCCTGCAGCCAGGTGGCACAGAAAGGGCTCAGGAGCCTCACCCGGGCCCACGCAGAGGTTAAGGAGGGCTGGTCCCTGCTGAGCTCAGCCTTGGCTGGAGCCCAATTACTGCAGCTTCAAAGCCAGGACACAGACACCGGAGCCTGACCCGTGCCCCGAGGCTCCCAGTGCTTCCATTTGCACATTTGCACAGCTGCTGGTGGATGCCAGGCTGCTGCCAGCCTGGCTGTGCCATCCCAGCACAGGAGCACTGATGGACCTGGCTTTGCTCCTGCCTGCCCCGTGCCCAGAGCTGTGGCAGCTGAGCCTTTGGGGTGCCTGGGGTGACCACGCCACTGCTGGGCAGCTCTGCTGGATCCAGGGGTGTCCTTGGTCACAGTGAATGGCTGTGCTGGGGGATTTGGGCTGTGTTCCTGCGGAGGGGACTGCAGGGGTGCCCTTGGCTGTGTCCCCCCAGGGTTTGTCCCAGCTCTGACGCTGGGGTGCTGTGACAGTGGTGTCCATCCTCCCTCTGCCTCCTGACAGCAGCCCTGCACCTTCCCCGGTGGCCTGGGGCCATCCTCAGGTGTGTCTCTTGTGTTTTGGGAGCCTCACCTGAGCTCCTGCCACTTCAGGTGTCCCTTTCTTGTCGCTCTGACAAAGCCGAGCCTAACTCACCCTAAGCAGCCCTAAGAGCCGTGATTAGCCAGATCCCATTTAGCACTCCTGTCCTGAGGAGCCAAGGAATTACAGCCATCGCCTGTGATTCACTCTGAGTGTTTCCACTCCAGCGTGCTCTACACGAATCTGTAATGACAATTAAAGACCTGCCTGGTGCTCACAAGGAGCCAGCAAGGCGAGGTTTCAGTGGGAGATTTTCTGTGCCAGCCTTTGAACTGAATTTGTATCTGATCTCAGAGGATTGCAGGAGGGACAGGAAGCAATTTACCAGGGCTAGAATGGGGACTATGCTAATTCACTCCTTCAAATCTTATTTTCCACTCCCTGGAATTCAATGAAGAATGGGAATCATGAAGAAAACGATAATCTTAAAGTTCAGTGCTACAACAGGAGAGATTTTTCATTGCTTTAGGGAAAAGAAGTTCCACAGGAGGAAGAAGCTTTGAATATAGATATGCTGGAGGATTGTCATAATCTTCAATCTTGACACAATATTACTCTATCCCACCGAAACCTATTTTAATATGTCTGGAAATAAATGTCACCCTGGAAGGTTGCTGCTGGAGCTCTGAGGAAACGAGGTACAGCTTTGAGTTCTCCTCTTGGGAAGGATCCCAGGCAGTGCTGTGGTGCTTGGAATGCAGGTGTCCTGCTGGGAGCTCACCTGGGGACAGGGCTCAGCTGTCAGGGCAGCTCCAGCGAGGCCTGGGGCTTCTCTTGGCCTGTGTTTGTCACTTTAGTACATGGAAAATAAAGTTAATCCAGGGTCCTGCTCTGCTCCTGGCTGGGACACTTCTGTGGCAGTGCCTGGATAAGGGAGTGCACAAGGAATGCTCTTCCCAGATAAAGGAATGCACAAGGAATGCTCTTCCCAGATAGAGGAAGGCACAAGGAATGCTCTTCCCAGATAGAGGAAGGCACAAGGAATGCTCTTCCCAGATAGAGGAATGCACAAGGAATGCTCTTCCCAGACAAATCACTGCACAAGGAATTCTCTTCCCAAATCTCCCCCTGCTCTCCCCATCCCATCCACACGGCGATGACGGCAGTGGAACGCGTTGAGGAGGAGGAGGAGGAGGAGGAAGAGGAGGAAGCTGTTTCTGGCTGCCAGTCCCAGCTCAGCAGACCTGGGCTGACTCCTGACAGCAGCAGCTCTCAGGAGCAGATGGAGCATTTCCTGCAGGGGGGAAAGCAGCACTGGGAGGCTCCATGCACAGGAGGGGATTTCACTGGAGAACTCCCTGAGGAAAGGGAGGTGGGAGGGAGGCTGGAGGGCAGGAAGAAAATCCCTTGATATAATTCTCACGTTGGGTGGGGTGAGGTGAGGCTCCTCTGGGCTTGCTGTGCTTGTCTGAGGCAGCAGGGCCAGGCAGAGCTGGTGGATCTGCGGGAAGGGGCTGGGTGCTCGGATGGCTGCGGGGATGCACGGCCTGGGCCTGGAACGCGCGTCCAGCGTGAAAGCTCTCGCCCAACCAAGAGAGATCTGGTAAAGACGTGGTGTTGGTTGGTTGGATTTTGTCCTGTTTCCTTCCCCCAGGCAGTGCTGGCACCCCAGTGATGTTCAACAAGAACGGGGACGCCCCGGGGCGCTACGACATCTTCCAGTTCCACAGCAGCAACACCAGCACGCCCGGCTACCGCCTCGTGGGCCAGTGGACAGATGACCTCCAGCTCAACGTGAGTCCCTCCTGATCCTCTGGCTTGGCTTAAAAACTCACCAGGGATCTTTGCTATTTCCTCCCAGCTCCATAGTGGGGTATTGTTAATAATTGTGTATTGTGTAATACATAATTGCAGTGTTCACCACAGGGGCAGGGACTGCTCAGCCCAGGCTGTGCTGTGTGCAGAGTTCAGGATTGTACAGAGACTGAGACTGCTCCAGAGCACTCTGGGACTGCTGCTGACACTGCTCCTATGGCTGCTGCTGTGGCTACTGCCATGGCCACTGCCCCATGGCCACTGCCCCATGGCCACTGTCCCATGGCCACTGCCCCATGGTCACTGCCCCATGGCTACTGCCCCATGGCCACTGCCCCATGGCCACTGCCCCATGGCCACTGCCCTCTACCACACAGTGAAAATTCCCTTGATCCCATCCCACCCCCAGGCTGTGCCATCCCATAAACAGCAAAGATAAACAATCCCCTAGAAGGTCACACCCTACAATCCTCTCCCACAATGGGTGCAGAGGCCACAAAGCCATGATCCTCTTTGCCATGGCCATCCCTGGTGCCCTGGATGTGCTTCCTGGGCACCTCTGGGCCAGGGAAGAGGCTCCCTCTGGGCATTCCAGGCTGCTGTTCTAGAACACACAGAGTGGAACCCTACACATAATGGGGTGTTTTTGCACATTGTCTTCTCTTCCGTCCTGTGACCTCCTCCCTGTACCCAGAGAGCCAAAGCTCACAGAGACACGAGGTGATCCTGCACATTTTTATTGCTCCTGTGTGTCTGCAGTCCCTGGTTGCCAGCCTGGGAAATGAAGCTGTGATTTGTTGTGGTTTGAAAACCACCGGGCTCTCATTTGCAGATGCCTTTCAGTTTTTCTTGTCTTTGGGAAGCTGAAACAAGATGTTTTTAGGAGTGAGTCACTGTTCCAGTGGTGCTTTTAATCCATGGGGATGAGGTGGCCTTTGTGGGATGATGCCTGAAGGAAAACCAGCACGTGGGAGCAGGTGCTCAGATACTCAAAATTTATCAATACTTTGATAAAAACCCCAGGACTGGGTGGTGGGGAAGCTGGAGGCCGTGTCAGCCTCACCCCTCCAAGCCTGGCTTGATCCTGCTGGCTCCAGCATCCCTGCAGGGCTGTGTGCCCAGGTTCCTGGGCAGGTGATGCCAGTCTGACCCCATGGCTGGCTCCAGGATCCCTACAGGTCTTTGTGCCCTCTGCTCCAGCCCCAGGTTCCTGGGGAGGTGATGCCAGTGTGACCCCATGGCTGGCTCCCTGTGCAGGGTTACTGACACCCAAAACCAGAGATTTCAGCTCAGCTGGGCTCTTCAGCCTCAGGGAGATCAAGATTTCCTGAGGGGAAATGGGTGTTTGGAGAAAAAGGGTTTCCTCTCCCAGCCAGCTTTCCCAGCCCAGGAACATTGGGAATTCTTGGTGTGTGGTGGCTCCTTCCCCTTTGGAAGCGGGGTGAGAGGAGGGGCTGTGTGACACAGCCCTGCCCTGACACCCCAGAGGTGGCCAGGACACACTGGAGTGACCCAGGATGTGACACTGGAGTGACCCAGGTGTGACCCAGGGGTGACCCGGGTGTGACTCAGGGTGTGACCTAGGGGGTGACCCAGAGGGTGACCAGGGGTGACCCAGGTGTGACCATGGGGTCCATGGAGGCTGATCACAAACAATATTTTGCTCTCCTTGACTTTGGGCTCATTTTGGCTTTCTTTGCTTTGCCCTTTCGGTGCTTTTCAACTTTTGATGCCCTATATTAACTTGCAATTTACAGTTCTTTTAGCAAAAAATATTAATATTTTATTAAGCAAATCCTCCTTTATGTAAACTGCACATCCTGTTTCATTAAAATTTAAAGCTAGATTAATGGGGCTTGATTTGTATTCCTGTTGTTGTGTTAAATGTTCCCATAAAAAGACCTCTTTCCTCACCCTCGTGTCCCCATGGCCACAGGGTCATGGCAGGAGCTGAGATTCTCTCCCTAACTTCCCTTCCCATCACTCAAGTGTCCTAGTTTCTCACACAAATACAAATCAGACAGTCCCTTTTTTATTATTGGATTATTTCTTACAATAACAAAGACCATTGTGGAGTTTAGAGAAGTCAAGGACTCCTGGAAATAACCAAAATAAATACTATTAAATGCATCCCAGGGAGAACTACCAGAGGACACGATTTCTCTCCAGTAATTATTGAGGCAATAACTCTTCAGGGGACGTTTCCCCAGTTCCTATCTCATAATGCAGCCCAAGAGGGGAAAGCAGAGGGTGTTTGGTGCAGCTGGGATTTGGTGCAGGTTGGGAAGTGGCAGTGGTGCTTTGTTTCCCAGTTTTGTCACTCTGGGCACTCTGGGTCAGGTCTGTGTCTGAATTCCCTGGGATGTGAACAGGGAATTTAAAGATCTTAAAGGTAAGGAAACTCCAGCTCCCAGAGGCAGGAGGGAAACACCTGCAGGAGGCCAAGTGGGTGAGTGAATATTTTCTTCTTTATCATCATCCTCATTGCCAGAAGGAGCAGAGGTGTTTCACCCTTGGATTCCCCTGGCAGGGCAGCTGCTCTTCAGCCTGGTGGGTGCCTTCAGCTTCCCATTCATGGTATTTTTGGGGTGTGGTGGGCACAGGCTGGGTTCATGACAGGATTTGTTCATGGTAGATTGCAGAGTAGCTCCTGTGGCAGTTCCCTCTCTCTTGCTTGTGTTAGCAGACAGACTGAGGAGAGCTCCAACAGCTCACTTGCAGCTCTTCAAATCTGCTCTGTTTGTTTTCTTGGTGCTGTCCTGGGTTGTTAAACCTGGGTTTATGATAACCATATCATATTATGACCTATTTTATGACCTTTTCACTGCAGCAAACCTGGGACATCACAATTTGGGTGAGGGCAGTGCAATCACCCCATTTCCTTTTCCCTGCTTGGCAGCAAACAGGCGAGCACAGCTCTGCCCAGCACCCAGGGCAAGGTTTAGTGACAGCTTTGGCTGCATTTCAGGTGTCTGTGCAAGGGTAAAAGGAGCAGATGTCTGATTTTTGGCCAGTATTCCATGCCAATCCGTGCTTTGCTCTCCCTGCAGCACGGGGGGGATGCCGAGGTGCCCACCCAGCTCCCACAGGAGCCCAGGGCACACCACATCCCACCCCTCTCCTGGTGAGGATCCTGCCAGGCTCTGCCAGCCCCTCCTGGCCCCTGGCACGCAGATTTGGGATGCAGTGTTCACAGTTCACACCCTCCTGCCTTTTGGAGTGCTCTGCCCTGGATTTTGGGATCAGGAGCTTGGCCAGCTGCATCCCTGCTGGAATGGGGCTCCGTGAGCCCCGGGTGCCTGATGGAGAGCAGAGATACAGGAAATGCAATTAGGAGAGAAATGCTCTGTGCCACAGGGAGAGCTGCACTTCAGCCTGGGCTGGAGCTGGGTCAGGGGCACAGGGAGAGCGGACAGGACAGGGACAGGAACAGGGACAGGGACAGGGACATGGACACAGACAGGACAGGGACAGGGACATGGACAGGGACAGGACAGAGACATGGACAAGAACAGGACAAGGACAGGGACAGGACAAGGACAGGGACAGGGACTGGGACAGGGACATGGACAGGGACTGGGACAGAGACATGGGCAAGAACAGGACAGGGACAGGGACAAGAACAGGTCATGGACAGGGACAGGACATGGACAGGGACATAGACAGGGACAGGACAAGGACAAGACATGGACAAGAACAGGACACGGACAGGACATGGACAGGGACAGGACAGGGACATAGACAGGGACATGGACAGGGACAGGACATGGACAGGGACAGGAACAGGGACACCACGGTCACTGGCACAGGACAGAACTTCCACACTGCAATGCCTTTTTTCCCCACAAATACAAGTGCATTGAGTAACTCTGTAATCCTCTGTGCAATTTATGCAGAACCTGCTCACTTCAACACCTCCTGAATCTGTCTGGGCTCAGACTAATCAATTTACATGCCATAAACATCTCTGTTAGGGAATTTGGAAATAAATGTTATGAATAGTGAGCTGGTGAAGAGAGTAATTAACTGTCTAACCTGCTGGCAAGAGACCTGGCTATACCTGCCTTTTTTTGATCAAATATTTGAATTGGAATTGGATCCAAGCAGCTCTTCAGTGATGGTTGTTGCTCAGGAATATTCTGCCAACAGATGGTATTTTTCTAAACTAACATGTTCAGATTGATTCCTGTTCATTGTTTTCTCAGGTTTTGGGTTTTTTCCTTGGAGCAGGATGTGTTCAAAGTAGATGGAGTTCCTGGTTTTGGCACTGGGAGGGACACTCTGCATCTTCTGCTGCCCTGGTCCTGTCCCTGTGAGTGTCACTGGGTGACACCTGGTGACAGTCCCACTCACAGGGATGGGGTGGATTTATGGGAACGATTCCCAGCATTGATGCTGCTCAGTGCAGAGTCCCTGCAGAAGGATCTGCAGCCTGCTCAGCTCCTGCCATGGCTGGGCCTTTCTGAGCTCAGCTCTGCCACCCCAGCAGCCAAATTCTGTGGCCCAGTGAGGAACTGAAAGGTGACTCCATCCCTGGGTTCCCAAAACTCCTCCCAGTGCCCTGTGCTGGCCACCCTGCCCCAGCCCTGCTGTGTGCTGCAGTAATGGATGTTGTTTATTTTGTTCCCTCATTAAATCCTGCAATCTCTCATTGCTCATGTCAGCCGTGACCGGCACAAACACCTTTAATTATCTTAACTTGCAGAATTAACTCGCAGCCAAGTGGAAGGGGATTTTTCAAACCACTGGCCCGCTGAATGGCCATATGCTGAATCCTCCCTGCTGCAGAGGGATGGAGCAGGGCTGGAGCCAGCAGGTCCTGCCCAGGCTGAGGCTGCAGCTGGGCTGGGAAGTGCCTGGGGATGGAGCAGGGGGTGTGGGACTGCAGGTGGGTTTGGAGTGTTTGGGAATGTCTGGGGATGGAAGCAGGGGGCAGGCTGGTGATGCCTGAAGGAGTTTTTGCTTTTTTCCTAAATACTTTTTACACAGTTCCCTGTATCCACAGGTATTACCATGCACACTTGTGATGCTTTAGGTGATAACTCAGCCTGGTTTCTTGGTGTCCTGCAGCCTGGGAGACCAAACACCCCAGAGCTGCAGAGTCAGAAGAGCAAACATTCGATTGTTGTAAGAACTCAAGGTCCCCTGGCAGGACAGATCCTGTGAACTGGAAATGAGCCCAGCCCAGCCCCTATTGGGCCCTCTCGTTAGATATGCTAATGAGTAAGGGCTTTAATTGTACACTCGACTGGGGGCTGGAAAGGACATTGTGACGCTGTCACCTGGGTGAAGGAATGCATCAATGGGATCCTATGAAACACCGAGGGAAACGAGCCCAGCCCTCTGAGCCTGTCTGGGCTTTCATTTCCTAAGGCCAGGAAAAGGGCATCACTGGGGGAGCTCAGCTGCAGCAGCTCTGGCCAGGCAGAACATGGCTGTGATTGTGCTGCAGGTCTGAGTGTCACAGGGCGGTGTTTGTGGGGATACAAACACTGAGGGAGCCTGAGATGGATCACACGTGTGCTCAAAGACGGGAGGAAACCAGAGCGTGAGGAGCTCATAAAAGCCATAATGGCAAAAAAAAATGATGGAGCAGAAGACTTGGCTTGAGATTCTGCTTTGTCTTGTGTTGCTCTCTCCCATGCCCACGAGCCTGCGGGCAGACACACTCTGAGCATGAGTTATGCAAGAAATGGGAGTTAAAAAATAAATCACCCGCTCTTCAAAAGAGGCGCTGGTTCTGCGCCCACACTTCCCTCTGCAAAGCCTTTGTGCGAGGCTAATGCGGTTTTGTCAGCAAATATATTCGAGAGCAAATGCTTTGCTGGGATATTTTATGGCTAATGAACATGTTTGGTTGCTTTTGGCAGGAGTAACAATGTCAGTTTGTGTGTTATTGAGGGTGCAATATCCTTTATTTAATATCTGCGGGCGGGAAGAGGCTCTTCAGTGACAGATGTGCTTTGTTGTGTGTGTCTGGAGGAGCTCACCCGGCTACGGAGAGCAGAGCACTCCAGCTGCTGTGCTGCCACAGCTCCTGCGCTCCCAGGGGACGTGGGGCACAGCAGCCCCACCAGCACTGGGCATTGAAGGCCTCCCAGTAAACCCAGCAGGGAGCTCAGGCTCCCAGTCACACCCACTGGGCTCCTTAGCTGAGTTCTGCCCAGTGTCTCCATCCCTCTTCCCCTCGTTCCATCCCTCTTCCCCCTCATTCCATCCCTCTTCCTTCCTCCTCATTCCATCCCTCTTCCTCCTCATTACATCCCTCTTTCTTCCTCCTCATTCCATCCCTTTTTCCCCTTGTTCCATCCCTCTTCCCTCTCATTCCATCCCTTTTCCCCCTCATTCCATCCCCTCTTCCTCCTCATTCCATCCCTCTTCCTCCTCATTCCATCCCTCTTCCCCCTCATTCCAGCCCCAGGGTCCCTGTAGCTCCTGCCCAGCCCCAGCCCCTGGGGCCCCTCTGTCCCTGCTCCATCTCCAGGGGCGTGGAGGCGGCAGCAAAGCCTGGCTTTGTGTTTGTGTCTCATCCTTGCCCTGGCAGAGGAGGCTGGATGGGGAATATTCCCTGTTTGTCCCTGAACTCCCTGCTGAAGGTCCATGGGGATGTGAGGGTGGTGCTGTAGGCTCTGCAGGACAGGGAGAATCCAAGAACTATCAGCAAAAGAATGGTTGGGTTTATGCCTCTGGATCAAAGCCATTCCTGTCTTTTCCCTTGCAAGACGAGTGTGATTCCTCTCTGGAGCAGGGTGGGGTTTGTGTCTGGAGAGGCCGGGGCACCCCTGTGCTCTCCCTGTCTTTGGGGTCTTGTATTCACACAGGGCATGGACTCTGCACGAGATGGAGAAGTGCAGAGCCCTTCATTGCTCAGTGAAAATCCCTTCAATCCCAGCACACAAACAGGACAGAACCTCACCCAAACAGCAAAGATGCACCCAGAGTGTCCCCAATCCCCTGCAGCATTGCCCAGATGTTCCCTGTGATGGGAACAGGTGAACAATGCCCTGGAAGGGCACAAACCACAATATTCCCACACAATTGCTCCAGAAGGTCACAAACCCAGCATTCTTTTGGCCAGCCCATCCCAGGTGAGCTGGATGTGTTTCCATGGTCACCTCCAGGGAAAAGGCCAATTCTGGGCCTTCCAGGGCTGCTTTTCCATAACCCCCATGGTGGAACCCTACAGAGTCTCCTTCCTCACCCCTTTTTCAGTGCCTGCTGTGGCAGGAGGTGCTTGCTGCATGTCCCTGTCCCCGTGAGGGTGACAGCCTGACATTCCCTGCCAGACTGGGGCAGCCAGCAGGGTCACAGCTCTGGGACCTCAGCTGCCCGAGGTTCTGGTGGCAGAGCAGGGGCTGGCACCTTCCAGTCGTGCCAAGAGCCTCGTGACAATTAACAGCAGCCAAAACTCGCTGCTTTGTCTCCATTTCTGTTGATCAGATTTGCCAGTGAACTCCTTTAATAAACTGCACGAGCAGCTCTGGGGACTGTGTGATCAAGTCCTGGCTTAGAGCTGCTCCTGCAGATCCCAAACACAGCCCGGCTGTGCTCTGCAAAATGGAATTTTGGTCCCATGCAGATGCCAGAGCCAAGGGTGGTGGAGTAGAAACGATGACAGATGTGTCACTTTGTGCCTGTTTGCTCGAGGGAGGAGAAACAAATCCCACAAAGGATGAGTGAAAGCTCTGCTCACATCAGGCCCTGTGAGCAGCCCTGGAGTTTGCAGCATTTCAGCAAAGCAGAAAGGTCCCTGACAGGCCACGTGTACTGAGAGGGTCAGAAACAATCACTGTTTAAATGTCCCAGAATGCTGATTTCTGCAGGAAATCGCCGTGGCTGGTGGCAGGACTGGAATATCAGCTGTGTAATGTGGAGTTTAATGTGTCTCCAGCTAATTGTTCACATGATGGACAATGGCCCAGAATAAACAGCTGCAAAGGGTCTTTAACCTGCTCTGAAGCACCTTGAGCTGAAGCATTTCTTTGCTTTGTTTTCCTGTTTTATTTGGGTTTCCTTCCACTACACTGGAAATGTACATTTTATGAAAATGCTGCTGAAATGATTCCCATGAAAGGTCCTTGTTTGTTTATTAATCCCAGCTTTAACTGGGAGGGGATCTGGGGCTGGCTGTGAACAGCAGCATGGAGCAGCTGCTCCCAGTGCTGACTGGGATCAGGTACTTTATTCTGCTTTTATTGGTGTTTTATTCTGCCTTTATTGGTATTTTATTCTGGTTTTACTGGTATTTTATTCTGGTTTGGCAGTGCCTGCACTTTGACTGCCTGGGGAAGGGTTGTACAGAAATTTTGTACAGACTCCAGCTCCCCTTTGCAAGGCCAGACTGTGCCCTTTTCCTCCCAAAAATGCAGCTGCAAGGGGTGGGACAGGCTTTTCTCCTCACCTGTAACGTGAGGTTTGAGCTCAGCCCAGCCTGGGGGCTCCCTCACCTGGGGTGGATCCCATCCCAGGGTTTCCTGCAGGGATTTTTGTGCTCTTTGTTCCCCTGTTTGTGGGCAGGAAATTCCCTGTCCTGGGAGTGTGCCAGGCCACCAGCCACTCTTCATTTTCTGTGCACACCTGCAGCTCTTCCAGGGCCCAAGTGACTGAGCATAACCTGAGCAGGATAATCTAATATTATTAGTATTATTAATAGCACTGCAGCAATCCAATTAGGGCCTAAATGAGCTGGGTACTGAGTTTCCTGTGGAATTTTGTATTTCTTCCATCTTCCTCCCCTGCCCCGTGCTGTTGTGCCTGGCACACGAGATGTGATGAGGAAATTGCTGTCCCATTGATGCCGAGGCTCCAGAAAGGGAAGATCAGCACCAAATCATTTGTCTGGGGAATGCTGGTCTCTGAATCAGCTGGGGAATCAGGAGAACAAATAAATGCCAGCATTTCTGAGCTGGCAGGCTCTGGAAGAGGAATGCTCTCCAAATTACACACACGAGCTTGCTTCCCTCTTGTCACTGCCCTTTCCAGGCTGGGAGTCGTGTGTTGGGTTTGGCAGGAGCAGAACCATTCCACAATCACAAGTAACAGAAAAAATCAGAAGTTATTGGCTCATAACAGAGATAAACAAAGAGAAAGGGCTGATCCTTCCCTCAAAGCTCAGGTAAGGTCAGCTCGTGGCTGTGCCATGAAAAACGGCTCTGAAAAGGAGTTTTCAGGAGGAAAAGCAGAATTCCTGGGTTTCTTCTGGATGTGCCACTGTCATCCAGGCTTTTTTCTTGAGGGCTCAGAGTTGCTGTGAGGCATTGTGAGTGTGTAGGAAACAAGTGTTTGATTCCAGCTCAGCTGGGGTTTGGGGCTGTGCTCCTTGGGTTGGGGCTCTCCTCTCACCCTGCACAAGGAAAAATCTCTGCTGGGGCTGCCCCTGGATCCCTGGAGTGTCCCAGGCCAGGCTGGGCAGGGCTGGGAGCAGCCTGGGACAGTGGGAGGTGTCCCTGCCATGGCCCTGGATGGGCTTTAATGTCCAAACCAGTTTGGGGTTCTGTGCTGATTCAGATTTTCCCTCACTCTAAACCACTTTAGGATAAAAAATTGCCTTGGATTAGCTCTGCTTTCAGCAGATAGTTTTGCCCTAACCTATCCATTTAAAGAGACAAGAACTGTGTGTTATAAATGCACATTTGGAAGCAAATCCTCTTTTTTTCAATTAAAAAATACTACTCAGGGGCTGCAGGATGAATACTGAAGATGCACGGTCCACCCCATTCCATTAGTGAGAAGACAACACAAAGCTGTAGGCAGATACAAAAGCATTAAAATAATTAATTTTCCATTTTATTGTGTGTCAACACAAATGTATAATAATAAGCATTTTTGCAAAACTTGTGGATTAAGCATTTTTCCCTACATCAGTGGCGTGCTGGAAACGTCCTTGCTTTAATGCAGAACAAATGGCCCTTGGATCTCATTAAAGGAGGAGCTCTGAGTGCTCAGAGGAACCCTCAGAGCTGCTGGGCTGGGGCAGGTAGGGCTGCTGAAAAACAGGGATGAGTATTAAAGGAAAGACAAAGGAAGAGGAGAAATGAAAGAGGGAAATAAATGAGGGTTAAGGATCACTCATTGTGGGAACAGCAAAGAGGAGGGCAAAGGGAGCAAAGTGCTGGGATGAGCTGGAAGTTTCCAACCCTAATTAATGGAATTAATTATGTTAAACAGGATGTGACAGGAGCTGCTGAGGGCACCTCCAGTGCTGGATCCAGTTCTCCTGTGAGGAAAACATCTGCAGGGGCTGGAGCTGGGGGGAAGGGAAGGGAAGGGAAGGGAAGGGAAGGGAAGGGAAGGGAAGGGAAGGGAAGGGAAGGGAAGGGAAGGGAAGGGAAGGGAAGGGAAGGGAAGGGAAGGGAAGGGAAGGGAAAGGAAGGAGGGGCTGGAGGGTCAGGGCTGGGGGCAGTGACCAGGGGTGGCATGGGCAGAGCTGGGCTCCAGGGCCACCCCCAGTGGGTCTGTGACTCTGGGACCCTGCTCAGTGAACCCTGGGGGAACAGGATTGGGACAGGAGGGGCCTCTCCCCTCTCCTGCAGGGAGTGAGGGGCAGGAAGTGAAATGAGATTTTCTCCCAGCTGCAGATCTGACCCCCATCCCAGTGCAGCACTGGTGTCCAGCCCCACGGGCACTGGGGTACATCTGGGGGGTTCTGGCAGCACTGCCAGCATCCCCAGGCTGTCCCTGTGCCCCTCACATGGAGCAGCTGTGGGAGCTGGTCCCGTGCCTCCAGCAGCCCTCAGGAGCATCATTCCTGCAGCTCCTGGCACCGTGGGCTCCCTGCCCACGCCAGGGCTCCCCAGGAGCTGTCACAGCACTGATGAGAGCCAGAACTGGAGCTGAGGCTGATCCTGGGGGCATTTGCCTCATTAATCAGGATGTGAATCAGCAGGTGGGAAGATGGGCCTGGCGTTACGGGGATGTCGTCACCGTGGTTTGACATTTGGGATTTGTGCTGACAATGGAAACTGCAGGTGCTTTTTGGCTGGAAGCCTTTGAGACGTGATGAGTCTCTATCATTTTCGAGTGGGAAGCTGGGATTTGGCTGTTGAGGGTGTTTTTAAGGACAAGGCTCGGTGGCTGCTGTGCCAGGAGGGCAGGAATGGACAGGCAGCAGCAGGAGAAACCAGGACAAAATGTGTGTGATGACATTTAACTCTTGTTTATGTGGGAGATGCACTGGAGTGATTGAAGACAGTTAATGCAGCAGAGCAGGAAAATCCTGAGAGGTTTTGCTTTTCCTCTGGAGCAGTTTTCTGTTGAAGTGTCCTCAGAACCCCAAAGCAGTCTCCAGCCTGGTGTGGGGTCAGCAGGCAGCACGGGGGATGCTCCATCCCACCTGTGCAGGGTTCCCGTGGGCTTTCACTGCAAGGAGGGAGGAAAAGCAGCTGCCAGGAGGCAGAGCTGGGCTGCAGAGCTCAGGGGGCCTGGGATGCTCTGGGGAGAGGAGGAGGGCCAGCAGAGATGCTCTGGTGACAGCTGTGGGTCCAGGAGAGGCACCATGATCCCAGGGCTGGGAGAGCTGGGGTTTGACTTGGATCTGGAACAAGAAGACAGAGAGGAAATTGAGAGGTAGGAGAGAGCTCTGCCTCATTCTGGGGTGCCTGGGTGTCAGAGCAAGGCTGAGGGTGCCCAGGTGAAGAGGGTGGCTCTCGAGAGGGGCTGGGAACTGCAGAGGGCAGGGCTGGGATGGGAAGTGCTGGAACCAGTGGAGAGGCTGGGCTGGGACCATGGTGTTGCGTCCCTGGAGGGACTGGGATCATGGAGGGACTGGGGCCATGGTGTTGTGTCCAGGGATGGGATGGGATGGGATGGGATGGGATGGGATGGGATGGGATGGGGCAGGGCCGTGGTGTTGATCCCCATTAAGGTGTTGGTGTCCATGGAGGGGATGGGATTGGGATGGGAGCGGTGCCAGCTCCCACAGCAGGGACACAGCCGCTTCCCAGAGCTCACGTGCTGCTGCTGCAGGAACAATCCTGTTTCAGGAGAGGTTTGGAGTCTCTGGGAATTCCCTGCTGTCCTGCAGAGGCGTTGAGGCTGCTCTGCCCAGGGCAGGGATTTGTTTGGCACAGGCCAGAGCTGGTGGGATTTTTGCCCCCACCACCGTGCAGGCTCAGGGCTCCTGTGAGGCTTCAAAGCAGGGAAAGTCAAAGCAGCTCCAGTGTGAGGTGAAACACCAGGTCTGGGCAGGCACGGAGCAGCTCTGCAGCCTCTCTGGCATGCTGGCTTATCATCATCACTGTTATCTCTTGAAGGGACTGCCGTTGATATTTTGCAGGGGACTCTGCTGAGGATCCGTTATTGACACATTCTTAGCTTAAAACCATTATCGTGGTAAATCCCTGGATTTAAAAACTAATTACAAGACATTAATAGCTGAGCCTAAAGAGCTAAGTCATGCAAATATTGCTGTCTGGAAAGTGGAATACACACACAAACGTTTGAACTGCTGAGTTAGGAGCTGCAGACTGGAGGTGGCAATAAATCTGAGCCCAGTCCTCGCCGCCGGGCTCTGCGTGTCCCTGGAATTAATGGCACCATCATTATGGAACTGCTATCAGGGAACGTGGCTATTTTCTTCCCTGAGTAGGTTAATTACCACTAACGTAATTATTTTGGTCCTGATTTTTTATTTTAATCAAACATTGCACGAAACAATTAAGTTCAGAACAAATGGCTTATTATGGAAATGTTTGTGGCGGAGGGAAAGCAAAGCAGCAATGTTTGAATTATACGCAGATATTGAGTTACTTTATTCATTAAAATGAACAATTACATTAGGCCTTGTGAGGCACACTGAGCATTTCTTGTTAATGTTTGTTCTGTAGTGAACATAATGAGAATATATCTTGTGAGTGGATCCAATCCCTCCTGCTGCAGGCAGTCAGGAGCTGGGGGATGCGTGGGAGCAGGGAGAAAATCCTTCCCAAATCTGCCAGAAGTGCAGTGAGGGGGGCTCAGCCTGTCCCTGGGCACTGACCTGGCCCAGGTGTGTTCAAGGTGTGACATTGTGGGTACAGTGTCTGCTTGGTTTGGGGAGAATAAATTCCCTTACCCCTGCACTGAAATGGAAGGTTCTACACAAAAAAAAAAACCATTTTTTTCTCTTAATCCAAGAGCACTTTCTCACAATGAATGGAATTTTTTGCTGCCTGCTTTGCAGACTGTGCTGGGCATTTCCAGCTAATCCTTGGAGGTATTTAAGAGATGTGGAGACGTGGGACAAATTTTCTTTCAAAAATGTGCTTTGCTGAGTGGGGAAAGTGCCTTCTGTAGTTTGACCCAGGTTCTCACGCCCTGCTGCAGGTGTTGGTGCCCAGCATTCCCTCTCAGGCACTTTGCATCCTGAATTTTCTCCAGAAACAGCAGAAATCTGTCCAAGGCCAGCGCTAGAGCTGTTGTGGGGTCATCCCAGGAGGCAGCAAAAGGACTTCCCTCAATTCTGCCTGAATTTCTCGCTGTCTCCTCCCACAGAGTCTCTGTGCAGAATGAGGTCCCTTTGGGCTGACCCAGGCACCAGCAATGCCATGGAATGTGTCTGGGAATGTGGAAATCCATCCCTGTGTAGCCATGAGGGGAGCAGGGCTGTGCTAACACATCCATCAGTCTGTGGTTCTGAAGATGCTCACACCTGTTAAAAACTGGTGAAAATCATTTCAGTGCTGCAGGCTGGGTCAGGATCCACGTGGTTGGGAGGATCTCACTTTGTGGTGGTGCCTGCTGCAAAAAGGCATCAGGGGGTGGCTGTGGGGGACAATCAGGGTAGGAAATGCAGGCTCTGGGCTGGCTGGAGCCTCCCTCTCAGGTGTGAAACCTCAGGTGTGAAACCTCAGGTGAGGCACAGCTGCCCTGTCCCACTCCAGAGGAAATGGAAACAAATCAGGGGCTGAGGAGAGTAAAAGCAGCAGCAGGGTCACAGAGCCAGCTGCTTTCCTGAGGAATTGCCACGGCCTTTTCCCATGGTTTTGGGGTCAGCAGTCTCAGTCCTGGCTCCCCTCAGTGCCCCTCACCCTCTGTGTCCCTCAGTGCCCCTCTCCCTGTGTCCCCTCAGTGTCCCTGCAGCGAGGGGGTCACGGGGATATGTCCAGCTCCCTCAGTCCCTGCTCCCTCACAGCCCTGGCACCCAGCTCCTGGTTAGCCCAGAGCAGGGATGGATTCAGCATGGAAAAGGATTTCCTGGCTCCTGGCACTGCCAGTGAGACCAAAGCACCGTTTATCAGTGCAATTAAATGAGTTTGTATTTCCCTTTATCATCAGCACTCCTGCACACTGCACACCTCCAGCTCAGCGCAGCAGGAGAGAGGAGCTCATGGTTCTTTTCTCTTCCCCACAATGCTGAAGGTTAATGAAGCTCCCAGGCAGTGGCAGACCTCTGGAATATCTCTTACTGAGGGATTATTTTTACAGCAGTCACAGAGAGACTCTTGGTACTCCAGTGTTTGGGCAGAGTGTGACTTCAGGGTTTGGTGCTTTCACAAATATCAAATGAAGATGACACAGGATCTATTTTTATTTGAATTAGGAAAGTGCAACTTAGTCCTTCAATTTAAGACTGGCCCACCCAAGTCTTCTTGTCTACATGGATAATTGAGGCTGCTGATTCAAAAAACTCATCTGAGAATTTTGACTTGTAGGAAAAATCTTGGAGCTTGTCAGCATTTAAGTGACCTAAAGAAAAATAGCTGAAGTTTAGTTTTTAATAACACCTATTCAATCCATCCCAGGGGATCAGGTTTTCTGTTTGGAAAAGACACACACACACCCCCAGGGCAGCTGCTGGAGCCACTGAGGGGCTGCTGGGCTGGGAACTGGTGCTGGGAATGCCAGGACCTTCCCAGGCCTCCAGTCTGGACTATTTCACTGGGGCTCCAGTGCTGAGGCTTCCTTGTTCTTGGTGAGTGGCTTTGGTCGGGCATGGTTTGAAATGATTTGTGAGTCTAATTTTCCACAGCACTTGGGAGCCTTTGTCACGTCCCTTGGAGTTCAGGATTCTCCAGACTGCAGAGCAAGTGAGACTTTCCATGTGTTTAATATAATCATTTATCATTTGCATTCCCAGAAGCACATGTGGTATTTCAAAAGCTGAATGTGACTTTGAAATGAAATATTATCTCATTATTGCGTTTTTCAGCGATGACCACTTTCTGTGTCCTTCATATTTCTTACCTGGCTGGTGCAGCAGAGCTTTCCCCATTCTCACTGATCCCATGCCCCATGGAAAACACATTTCCACCTCATTCCAAACCTTCCCCTGGCCAGTAGCACTTCCAGGAAGGGAGATCTCAGTTCTGTCTCGGTGAGAAGCCCCAAGGTTTGTGGAAAGCAGCCTTGCAAAAATGTGAGTCCTGCCTTCCCTCAAGGACTGCAATGTTCTCACTAATTTCCCTGAAAAAACAGGTTTTCCCTCTCCTGGTTTATCCGGGGTTTTTTGTCATTCCATCAGAATTAACGACAAATGGAAATGAGAGATGGAGGCAGTGAACACAGGGCCCAGAGCCTCACAGAGGCACCAGGGTGTGGTTCCAGGACTCTGCCCTGTGGGAAGTTTGTCCAGCTGGGATTTGTGTGCTGGGGCTCCCATGGGCTCCCCACTTCATTCCCAGCTCGTGTCTGTGGCTGCCACACGTAACCCTGAGCCTGTTTGTGTCCCTGTCCCACAGAGATGGGGAGAGGTGCGTGCTGTGCCCCCATCAGTGTGCAGCCAGGCCTAAGCCAGGCCTAAGCCAGGCCTAACCCAGCTCTAAGCCAGCCCTAACCCCGAGCCTGTGTGTGTCCCTGTCCCACAGATGGAGGAGATGCAGTGGGGCGGAGGGGTGCGTGCCGTGCCCCCCTCGGTGTGCAGCCAGCCGTGCCGGCCGGGCGAGAGGAAGAAGATGGTGAAGGGGATGCCGTGCTGCTGGCACTGCGAGCTCTGCGACGGCTACCAGTACCAGGCCGACGAGGTCACCTGCCTGCTGTGCTCCTACAACGAGCGGCCCAACGAGAACCGCACCGGCTGCCGCTCCATCCCCATCATCAAGCTGGAGTGGCACTCGCCCTGGGCCGTCATCCCCGTCTTCCTGGCCATGCTGGGCATCATCGCCACCATCTTCGTCATGGCCACGTTCATCCGCTACAACGACACGCCCATCGTGCGGGCGTCGGGCCGCGAGCTCAGCTACGTGCTGCTCACGGGCATCTTCCTGTGCTACATCATCACCTTCCTGATGATCGCCAAGCCCGACGTGGCCGTGTGCTCCTTCCGCAGGATCTTCCTGGGGCTGGGCATGTGCATCAGCTACGCGGCGCTGCTCACCAAGACCAACCGCATCTACCGCATCTTCGAGCAGGGCAAGAAGTCGGTGACGGCGCCGCGGCTCATCAGCCCCACCTCGCAGCTGGCCATCACCTCCAGCCTCATCTCCGTCCAGCTGCTGGGCGTCTTCATCTGGTTCGCGGTTGACCCGCCCAACATCATCATAGATTATGATGAGCAGAAAACTATGAACCCCGAGCAGGCCAGAGGAGTCCTCAAGTGTGACATTACGGATCTACAAATCATTTGTTCCCTGGGTTATAGCATTCTGCTCATGGTGACGTGCACTGTCTATGCCATCAAGACTCGGGGGGTCCCGGAGAATTTTAACGAAGCCAAACCCATTGGATTCACTATGTACACTACCTGTATAGTATGGCTTGCCTTCATTCCAATATTTTTTGGCACTGCCCAGTCAGCCGAAAAGGTAGGTGAGAGTGCCCAGGTGTCTCAGGATGCTGTGTGCTTGTAAGGACGCGCCGGTGCTCAGCTGTCCGTGGATTTCCAGCTGAGCTCTGCAGGCAGCTCGTTCCTGCCTCGCGGCCAATCCGTGGCACCGCTTCCCTTCCCCGTTCAGCTCGTGCTTCATTCATTTGACAAACTGGCAAATGATCAATAGCAATCACATTAGCCATTAGTTTTATTGTTGCATCTATTTCAATTGTTTCTTTGCAGGAGGATAAGTGGGAATTAGCTGTCATATTATCCACAATGAGGCATCTCCTGGTTAAATCATTCTGGATACAAGATATAAGCAAGAAAACTGTCACAAAACCCTCAGGTGGACTCCAGTGCCTCTGGACGTGAGCCCTGAGGGCGGTGTGGAGTCTGCTGAGTGCTCTGCTCACAGAACAGCCCCAGGACACGTTCACACCACGGTGTGAGGGCCTGTCCTGAGCTCCATGGCTGAGCCCGGGGGCTCCAGCTGATGCTCCACGGTGCAGATTCACTTTCACCTCTCTCTGGAGAAAAGCTGTCATTTCAGAGGGGTTTGGCAAACACCTCCAAGCCCAGTGCTTAGAGAGCAGTGGTGATACTGGGCTGTCCTGAGCTGCTGTCAGTGTTTTACCCCTCCACCCCACCCCAGCCTGGAGGGAACTGCTGCACATCCTTACCTGTGGTGTGCTCCTGAATCCAGGCATCCCTCAGCTGCCCCAGGTGCTCCCCCAGCCCTTGCATGGATGTGGTAGCATGCTGTTATCCCCAGATCCTGAACCCGTGCTGCTCTGTGCAGGAAAGAACTTTGACTTCTTGGTCCTTTTTACACCTCTATTTTAATTTTCCATTTGTTCTTGAACACAGAACCGGGGCAGGCTCAGTGCTGTGCATGGAATTCTTGTGTCTTTGTAATGGGTGAGCAAATTTCAGACCCCAGCAGAATCTGAGCAGGGCTACAACTCCCAAAGAGGCAGTGGCTGAACACGGGGGCTGTTGAGGTGAAGCTGCAGAAACACAATGGGATTGGGGCCATTGGGGCAGGTCTGAGGCCATTGGGGCAGATCTGGGGCCATTGGGGCAGATCTGGGGCCATTGGGGCAGATCTGGGGCCATTGGGGCAGGTCTGGGGCCATTGGGACAGGTCTGGGGCCATTGGGGCAGGTCTGGGGACATTGGGACAGGTCTGGGGCCATTGGGGCAGATCTGGGGACATTGGGGCAGGTCTGGGGACATTGGGGCAGGTGTGGGGTCATTGGGGCAGCTCTGGGGTCATTGGGACAGCTCTGGGTTCATTGGGGCAGCTCCTGCTGTGGCTCCAGGGCTCTTTCCTGGCCAGGGACTGCACAGAGCTTTGTTCTCTGCAGCTCAGGAGGCTGCAGGGATTTGCAGTTGTTTTGGCCTCAGCTTTGTCACGCAGAAGAGGAGGGGATCACCCAGCAGGGAGTTTTCTGGCAGGAGAGGGAAGCACTCAGGAGGGAGTTTGGTGGCAGGAGAAGGGATCACCCAGGTGAGAGTTTTCTGGCAGGAGAGGGGCTCACCCAGGATGGCCAGGTAGGAGCAGAGGTCATGGAGAGGTTTCCATGGATCCTCTCACCTCTGCTCGGGGCTGTCCAGAGCCACTGCAGCCCCAGAGGGAATTAATTCCAGCTGGAAAGGAGACCTGCCAGGGCTTACAAACGCTGCAAACGCTGCTGCTCTCGCTGTCGAGGGTGAGATAAGGAGGAGCAGAAGCAGCTCTGGCTGCAGTGGGGTCTCTTTGTGACCTGGCTCTGACACAGGGAGTGCTGAGCAGCTCTCGAGCTCCCTGCGTGCCCGTGGGGCTGCGGGGGACTGGGATGGAGTGCCTGGAATTGTCTGCAGAGATTCCTCCAGGTGATTTAAACCCCGAAGAGCTCCAGAGGCTGCTGCCAGCACTCAGAGCTGTTCAGCAGCACAAGTTGAGGTGTCTGTGCATTCCTGGGGCTGAGTTAAACCCAGACTCTGGAAGTGCTGGGCTCTCACACAGCCTGTGTAGGACAGCAGAAGGGATGGAGATTGACTTGGTGTCACACAGAGCACAGAGGAGAGCATGGGGCAGGGGAAAACGCCCCTCCCAGGGACACTGGGGACACTGGGGACAGGGACAGCAGTGGCTGCTCTGTGCTGCTGGGGCTCATCCCCATTCCTTGGGCTGGGAGCTGCTCGGTCCAACAAAGCCCCCAGTGTGACCCCCCCTGTGCTGTGGCTGTGCATGGAGGGCCCCAGGTCCTGTCCCTGTGCCCCTGTCCCTGTGTCCCCATCACTGTATCCCTGTGTCCCTGTCCCCGTGTCCCTGTGCCCCTGTCCCTGTGTCCCTGTCCCCATGTCCCCGTGTCCCTGTCCCCGTGTCCCTGTCCCCGTGTCCCTGTCCCTGTGTCCCTGTCCCCGTGTCCCTGTCCCCGTGTCCCTGTGCAGCTCCTGGGCTGTGGGACCAGTTCCCAGTGCCAAACCCCAGTCCTGCCCTGTCCTGGGGCTCTCCCCCTCCTGCCCTGCTCCCTGCAGGAGCTTTGCTGCTTTCCTTTCTCCCCTGTCCCTCCTTTTGGGAGGGGGTGCAGGGATTGAGCCTTTTGGGGCCTGCTACTGATTTCCTGTCAGATATTTCCCTGGAAAATATTGTGCCTTGGCTTCCTCTGTGCTGGAATGGAAATTGCACCTGCTGGAAAATCTCCTGCAGCTCCATCTTTTAACCTGAGGAATGGGGTTGTTTATAACACTGGGGGTCTCCGTGTATGGATTTATTTTATTTTATCGATAAATACAAGCATAATGTTGTTGGGTAGAAGGCATATTGAAAACACCTGCCTTGTTCAGGCTACAGAATAACACCTCCAACAAGAAAAACCACCCTAGCACTGCGCTGCAGGTAATTCATAAAAGGTGAATAATTCCAGCAGCAGCTGTTGCAGCAGGGGGAGGGAGGGCGTGAGCAAGGCCAGAAATCCGAGTTTCTCCAGGATGGAGATGAGCCATGAGGTGCTAAGATTAAAATAATGGTGCTAAGATTAAAGTAATGCATTCCTGGATGTGTTTACAAGCCAGTGAGAACTGTCAGCGTGCTCCTGAATATACCCTGCCAGTGGGATTTTCTTTTCTTGAATGATTCTCAGGGCTTTTTTCAAGTTAAAAAGGCTCTAATCATGAGGGAGGGGTGGCTGTTGTTCAGCCAGCATGGTTGTCCTGCTTGGGAGCTTTATTCTTCCTGCAACGATGAGAAACAGGGAAAAGTTGAAATAGGGAAAAGAATTGTGACCTTCCATCAGCTTGTTTCTGCATGAATTTTTGGCTGTAAGCTGTTGGGGGATTTTTAGGGGGCTTTGTAGGTTTTCTAATGAAATCTGAAGTCCCTGATCCCATCAGCTCTTCCACCTTCCTCCTTGTTTCTCTGGTTTTTTCTCAATGCCCCTTTTATTCAAATCAATAAGCAGGGCAACTCAGGCACATTTGGCAGCAACACTTTTACTCATTGTGTTGAGTGTTCCATAAATACCATAATTTGAAGGCACATGCAAAACGGGTCCTTGTTCAGATTAAATAATGTCACATTAGCACAGGAGCACTTCAGTCCCTGCTCTATTTTTTGGTGGAACTGAGTTACCCTTCAATTCCCTGGAACACAAATACCAATTAG
This sequence comes from Eopsaltria australis, assembly GCA_034509425.1. Taxonomy (NCBI): domain Eukaryota; kingdom Metazoa; phylum Chordata; class Aves; order Passeriformes; family Petroicidae; genus Eopsaltria; species Eopsaltria australis. The sequence goes on from JAVTVJ010002429.1 coordinate 28,481, forward strand.
CCAGGTAGGACACACTTTTATTTTCTCCCCTGGGAAGGCTTGAGCTGACAGTTGCTATGGCAACTCTACATACGTGGATTTGGGAGTTATGAGGAATTTAATGCAACATTTGTTGGGGTTTTACAGTGTTGGATCAAGGAGCAAACCAGGCTTTGAGGCTCCCAGGGAATGTGAGGGAATGATTTGGGGCTCCCACAGGGACAGGGGGGGATTGCAGCTCTTGTTTAAGGGAGGATTCTCATAACAGGAATTTCTCATTGATGCGCTTTCACTTCATTAACTGCACGTTCAGATGCTGAAGTTCTTAATTTTATCCCTGAGAACACCCTGGAATTTAAGGATCTGACGTTAGAATTGTCCTGAGTCAAGCCTGAACTGCAGAGCAGCTTCACCCCACTGCAGCTCAGACCCTCCAGGCTGCAGCCACGGGGTCTGGAGATCCTCCAAGCACAGAGCACTCAGTAAAATCCACTTTAGTGGAGCACTGGAGTTCTGCATTTTAATTGAGGAGAAATCAGGTGTTCTTTGAAATCTAGAAGTGAAATAATCAGTGGAATTTTTTGGAAAGCTGATAACCTTCACTAGAGAAGTGATCCTGGCCTAGGTTTTTATCAGGTTATATAAAGTGTATAAAAACCCTTGGGAAAACCTTGGAGTGTCTACAGAGTTTCAATTCTAATTTCTGTAGAACCAATCAGAAATGTTAAGCTCAGCTTCTCGGTGAGGTTCTCAGTAAGATTTCCTTTATTTCCTTCTGCATTCATTTGGCCTCCCCAATCAGAAGGGAGGCTGTGACCAGTCAAATTCAAAGGATTTTAAGGTGTTTAAAGGATTTTAATGGTGTAACCCTAAGCAGGAGCTCAGGATTTCCATCTGTGTCACTGAAATGCTGTAGGCATCTCCGGTTCTGGGGTTGCTGATCTCTGGCCATGTTCCTGTTTGAATCCCAGGTTCTGGGGTTGATCTCTGGCCATGTTCCTGTTTGAATCCCAGGGTCTGGGGCTGTTGATCTCTGGCCATGTTCCTGTTTGAATCCCAGGTTCTGGGGTTGATCTCTGGCCATGTTCCTGTTTGAATCCCAGGTTCTGGGGTTGATCTCTGGCCATGTTCCTGTTTGAATCCCAGGTTCTGGGGTTGCTGATCTTGGCCATGTTCCTGTTTTCCTCTCCCTGCTGCCCTGGGGGAGCTTTGTTCCCTGCACAGACACTCACACACCCAGCTCCCCTGGCTGTGGTTGGGTTGTGGCCTCTGAGGCTCCTGGAGGAGAGAACACCCCAGGAAATGCAGAACATTCCTGGCTGGGCTGGTTCCTGGTGTTCACTGAGTGCCTCAGGGAGTCAGGGCTCAGCAGGGGCTCTGCCACAGCTCCCTCTGCCAGGAAGGCTGGAAAAGGGAAAGAAAAACAGCATGGAAAACTTGGCACCTGAACTTGGGCACCTGGGGTTTGTGGGTGTCCCACAGCCTCACACCTGGGTTCAGCAGAGAAAGGGGGGATTGTCACTGGAGTTTGACAAGGCAGGGATGGCTGGGATGGAGGGAATGGCCTCTGTGACATGACAGGGATGGCTCTGAAGGAGGGAATGGCCTCTGGGACAAGGCAGGGATGGCAGGGATGGCAGGGATGGCAGGGAATGGCCTCTGTGACACGGCAGGGATGGCTCTGAAGGAGGGAATGGCCTCTGGGACAAGGCAGGGATGGCTCTGAAGGAGGGAATGGCCTCTGGGACATGGCAGGAATGGCTGGGAAGGAGGGAATGGCCTCTGGGACATGGCAGGGATGGCTCTGAAGGAGGGAATGGCCTCTGTGACAAGGCAGGGATGGCTGGGATGGAGGGAATGGCCTCTGGGACACAGCAGGGATGGCTGGGATGGCAGAGATGGCAGGGAATGGCAGGGAATGGCCTCTGTGACACGGCAGGGACGGCTGGGATGGCAGGGATGGCAGGGATGGCAGGGAATGGCCTCTGTGACAAGGCAGGGATGGCTCTCAAGGAGCTCTTCAAGGTGGTGCCTTGCAAAAACAAAGACATTTTGGTAAGGAATAGATCACCCACAGTGCTGCTCTGTATTCCCCAGTCAGGGCTCTCCTGGGAAAGGATCCTAGCTCAGCTTTACCCACCTGGGGCTGTCCCAGCCCAGCACCCCCAGGCTCAGCCAGGCACTGGGAGGCTGTGGCACCGCTGGCAATGCCAGGCTGTGCTCTCTCTATTGCCAGTGCAGGTATTGAAAGGCAAGGAGCAGCACACGTGCACGCCGTGAGTGAAATAAGGGCTGACTGCAGTAATTAGATCCTCCTCAGAAGACCATAAATTAACGGTGATTATGATTCTTGAAGGAGCAGCAGCAGAAGGCGCGCGTGGCGTTGCTCTGGTTTATCACATTTGCTGCATTGTAATGCTCCTTTCATGTTAAAATGTACTTTTGTAGTAAAATCTAATTGCAGACACGGAGCAGGCAGAGCCCAAGGCCACGATCGTGTTCCACATAATTACCTGGGGAGGGGGGGCTCCCCCAGCCACCAGAGCCACCAGCAGAGCCAGGTAGAGCAGGCACAGCCTGGCAGGGAGAGGGCCGGGCTGGGGATCATTCACAACCGATTCATTGGGTGAAATGGGCACTTTTTGGAGCAGGAATCCAGGAATCACGGAGCAGTGACAGCACGGGAGGGGCTCTCTGCTGTCTCTCGAGGGAATTGGGTTCATGTGAGCAGAAGTGACTCCATTCCTGTCCCCACGGTGCTGCTGCGTCACCCAGGGACCCCTGGAAGCCTCTGAGTGGCTGCTTTGAGGTCTGATGCTGGATGTGAGGGATCTGTCTCTCTGCTGGGATAATTCCAGCCTTTTCCATTCCCAGCTGTGCTGAGGAAACAGAAAGAAAAGGAATTATTTGGAAGATGGGAAAATAAATGGGACCCAGAGAGGAGAGGGCATTTCAGAGGTGAAAATCATGGAATATCCTGAGCTGGAGGGACCCACCAGGATCATCCAGTGCAGCTCCTGGCCCGGGACACCCCAAAATCCCACCCTGGACATCCCTGGCAGCGCTGTCCAAGCTCTCCTGGAGCTCTGGCAGCCTCGGGGCCGTGCCCATTCCCTGGGGAGCCTGGGCAGTGCCCAGCACCCTCTGGGGGGAGAGCCTTTCCCTGATCTCCAGGCTGAGCCTCCCTCCACGGCACTGGTGCAGCACTGGGAGCTGGACCCAGCTCCTCCTCAGCCTCCTCTATCTCCATTTTCACCAGTTCACCCCAGGTCTGGACAATCTCTGATTGACTGCAAAGCAGATTTGGGAATATTTGTGGTGCTTTTCCAGCTGTGAGCCCAGCTGTGGCAGAGGCAGCTGCCCCTGGCTCTCAGCATCACCAGCTGCCCCTGTCCTGTACAAAAAAAGGAAAAGTGAGGAAGGAAAGTATTTTTTCCCCTGGAATTTCTGGTGCACACATAACTGCCTCTGGCTGAAAAGCAACACGATTTTGAAAGGAAAAAACGTGTAGGTGTTTAATGCACGGTGTTGACATGTACATTTTTTGTTCCTCTGGGTTTTTTTAGAGAATGTAAAAGTGCCAGGAGGGTTTTACATCTGAAAAGCCATCTCTGCACGGGCCCCTGGCAGCCCTCTCAACAGTTTTTATCTGCAGCACAAACTGACAGCCCCTCACCGGGAAATAATTGCGGCTCCGTGGAGTCCAGAGCAGTAATTACTGTGTTGATGAAACTTTTCTCTTTGCTTGCCTTGTGATATCTCCGAATGTCAAACTCACTTGGGCTGACAACATAATTTCCCCGGCAGAGCTCTTGCATCCACCACGCCACGCTGCTGGGCGGGGCCGGGGGCTTTTCCAGGTTGCTGAACTTCTGAGGCAGCAACGGGAAAAGCTGAGCTTTGCAAAGCCGTGTCTTGGGATTAACACTCTGAGCAGTGCTGGGCTCGGGGCAGCACCCGCAGGAACAAGGGCTGGCTGTAGAGTCATGGAATAGCTCTTCAAAGTGAGTTAAAAAGGAATCAATCACAAAATAACTCGAGGGGGATCACTTTGTTTGAACGTCTTTGCAGGTAGTTTGGATTTGTGAGAATGGATTTCCACAGGAATGGTGAAACCACCCTTGGGAGTGTCCAAAACAAGCGTGGATGTGGCACTTCAGGGGGGGATGTGGGGGTGAATGTGGTGGTGGTGCTGGAGTGATGATGGCACTTGGTGATCCCAAAGGTGATTCCATGACTTTAGGGAGTATTTTGAATTTCCTGCGTGTGCAAGGCTGTAGATAAGCGTGTCACAAGGATGATGTGGTTTCCAGAGGGACTGATACATTCCTGCAGCCCTGGTTCTCTTCCAGCCCCATTGCAGGGTTCAGGTGGGCTGCTCTGGGTGGCACTGGGAGCTCATTCCCAGTCTCTCCAGGATTGTCCCCTTTAGGGTCAGGCAAGGGACAGGGGCTCTGCTGGGGCTGGGGGCTGGAGCTCAGTCCCAGCTGAGCTGCAGAAAGCCCCGGTTCCCGTTCCTGCTGCTGTGTTTGGAGCAGAGCTCCCCAGCCCTGCAGAGCATCCCAGAGCAGCAGCCCAGCCCGGACTGGTGAGAGAGAGCACGGCCAGGCTCTGCCCCGCTGTTGTACAAACACAATCACGGTGTTTGGAGGGGAAAGAATGGAGAAAGAACGGAGAAAGAATGGAGAAAGAACGGAGAAAGAATGGCTGCTGGTTCTGAGCTCGTCCAGGAGCAAAGCAAAGCCAAGAAGGGCCGGTTCAGTACAATGGGAGTCATGCAGATGTTTCTCAATTTTCCTGCTGAACGTGGAGTCAGGGTTTGGTTTGATCAGGGCTCTCAGCAGCAGGAATTGGTCCTGAAGCACTCCTGTCATCTCCTGGGCTGTGAGAGCAGCCTGCAAAGGGCGGGAGGTTGGTGCTGGGCCAGTGCTGGGGAGGGGCCAAGGCCACCAGGGACACGGCCACAGGCCCCGACCAGGGCACCCCAACACCGTCTGGCCTGGCTGTGGTGGGAGGGGAGGTCCCTGTCCCTGTGTTCCTGTCCCAGGGTGCCAGCAGGTCCCCGTGTCCCCAGGTGCCTGTCCCAGGGTGCCAGCAGGTCCCTGTGTCCCCAGCAGCCCCAGAGCCCCGGGATGGTGTTTATGGGGCAGGAAGGGGCTGGGAGGTGCTGCCAGGGATCGATGCCAGTGACAATGGAAAGGCTCTCAGAGGGAAGGAGTTCAGCCCACGAGTGCCATGAGAGGAGCTCTCTGGTAAAGGGGTGAGGGGACAGAGGGGAAGGGAGCAGAGAGGCTGTGAAGAGGTCAGCGATTGTGTTTGTCCTGGTTTTCCCTGCTCAGGAAGGGCTCTCAGTGGGGCACTGCTGCCCTCGCCGTGGGTGGTGTGAAGAAAACCAGGGAAGATTTTCCCTTCAGCATTTCGGGTTTGACATCATTTCCATCTTTGCTGTGGGTGATGTGCCTGCTCTGCGGTGTCTCAGCAGCAGAAACCACAGACCTGGATTTGCTGTTCCAGACTGGGTGGTGGGGCTGGGAGGGGGTGGCAGCACCTGGACATGAACCCGCAGGTATTTCAGAGGGCAGGATCCTCCCCTGAACGTCTCCCAGCCGTGCCCTGGTGATGGATGGGGCAGCCCGTGGGCAGCGCAGCCTCGGACCCCGGTGACTGCCAGGCCTTCCTGGAGGGCTTTGCAGGTTCAGCAGCTCCAGTGAGGATGTCAGGGTTTCACCAAGGATTGCTCAGCCTGTGCTGGCACCTGGCCTTTGAGCGGCTGGAGCGACTGTGGTGACAAAACCCGGTGGGGGAACCAGGAGGAACAAAGGAGGAGCTGCTCACTCAGCAGTAACAGCTTTTCATTCGCTGTTAATTGCTCATTAAACACCATCCACTCAGCCCTCAACTGCCTCTGCCACAGCACGGAAAGCTGAGGTTTAACCCTGGCCGGCCCCGAGCCTCGTGGTTTCAGCAGTGAGAAATAACGTGTGTATTGTAAATTGAATAACCCGAGTGTTCACAAGATCCGCGTCGGCCTCACCTCCAGAGACACTTAATAAAGAGAGTGCAGAGGGAGTAGGAGGACACGACATGTGATGAACAATATGCTCTCATCTTCCTCTTGTTCCCCCTGATTTACATCTCCAGCATCAGTGCAGCCTGTAATGCTTAATGGAGATAATTAAATATCATTTGGAGACAAGATAGCTCTTTTTAGGAGTGGAACAGATCCTGCTGAACAAGGGAGCCAGCAGCAGTAATTCACCAGTAAGCTGGGGAGGAGATGCACTGGGAAGCTCAGCACAGACTCTGTGAGGTGGTGGGGAGAAAAAGCAATGGAAATCAATTAGTTTAGCCAAGGTGCTTAAACGAGATTACAGCTGGAGAAAGTCTTGCGAAAACTGGTATTAGGGAGTAGTTAAGATTTATTCTGGTGCCTTAATTGGAGGAGCAAGGAAGTCAAGTGATTTGATTCTGCAGAAGTTCAGAATCAATGTTGCTTTAGCAGGTTTTATTGACTGGGAGATGAAATCTGATAACGGCTGGAGATAAGGAAGGGAGGTCAGGGCCTGTGAATGTCCCCGTGGGTGCAGAGCGGATCCAGCCCTGGTTCTGGTTCGGTCCCATCGGACCCGAGCCGGGATTGCCTCGGGCAGAGCTCGGCCGCTCCTGGCCGTGTCCGGCGGGGTGTGGGGGCTCGGGGGCTGCTCGGAGCCCGGCCCGTGTCCCAGAGCAGCATTTACCAGGGTCAGTGCCCTGCGGAGGGCTCGGGGAGGGGATGCCCAAAGCAGCATTTCCCGGGGTCAGTGCCCTGCGGAGGGCTCGGGGAGGGGATGCCCACAGCAGCATTTCCCGGGGTCAGTGCCCTGCGGAGGGCTCGGGGAGGGGATGCCCACACCCGCATTTCCCGGGGTCAATGCCCTGCGGAGGGCTCGGGGAGGGGATGCCCAAAGCAGCATTTACCAGGGTCAGTGCCCTGCGGAGGGGCTCGGTTCGGCTCGGCTCGGGCGGATCGCGATCGCACGGAGCAGAATGAAATGCAATGAATCCCGGCTCGGATGCTCGCTGTCCCGGCGCTGACAGGAGGCAGAGTTTGTCACAAATTCAGTTTGTATTTACAGGAATCCTGCGAGCTGCTCCGCGTCCCTCTCCTGCCGAGCCGTAGGGGCAGCAGATCACTCTGGGGGAGTTTCACAGATCATTGCCTCTGAAGGCAGCAATAACCAGACTCTGCTTTTTTCCCCTGTTAAAACACATTTATTAAGTTACAGGTTCACATCAGGGGCGTTAACTTCTGTCGGGCCATGGATGAGTTAAACGTGTGAGCTGATTTGGGCTTAAAACTCCGGGTTTTTCTCCCCAGCTTGCTTTCAGTTTGAGTACCCCAAATGAAGCTGCTGATGGGGAGCTCTGAATAACTCAGAGTGAATTGCGGTGCTGTCTCTGAGGTGTGAGTGACGAGTGGGAGGCGATTTCAGAGTTAACTCGGAGCTGGTGATGAGGATGGGAGCTGCGGCGCAGGACAGGGATCGCTTCCTCAGCCCGCACTGGAGGATGGTTTGGATGTCGCTGTAAATCGTCACGGCAGCGGCTGATCTGAGACGGGGGTTTGGGTTATTCTTACAGTGAAAAGGCGGTGTTAGATAATGAAGAGAGAAGCTCTTCCTTGATGCTCTGGATTAGCGTTGATGCACACGAGTACCTCCCAAAGACACGGGGGATCGCGGAACGACTGGAATTTGGCAGGTCCTAAATGATAGACCTTTTTGTAATTAAATCTCATTTAAACGAGCACCTAAATCATGTTGTATTGTGGGATTACCCATTCCCAGCTCAGCATAACAAAAACCGCCCATCTGCGTGTCCCGGAGCCCGGGGACTGCGGAAAGCCGGGGCAGGAATTGTGATGCTCTGGGCAGTTTCCATGGCAACGCTGTGTTCTAATTGTGATACATCGGGAACATCGAGAATCGCCTGGCTCGAGTCACTGAGTTCATTAAATGCGAACTCGCAGCGCTCTGAAGGAATAACAGAGAAAATGAGCGGCTCCCGGTGCCCCCCCGAGACGGGGTAATCCCAAACCCTCTCCGTGGATAATCCCAAACCCTCTCCACAGGTAATCCCAAACCCTCTCCGCAGGTAATCCCAAACCCTTTCCACAGATAATCCCAAACCCTCTCCGCAGGTAATCCCAAACCCCTTCCGCAGATAATCCCAAACCCCTTCCGCAGATAATCCCAAATCTTCTCCGTGTTCCCGGTGTCTCTCCTGCGGGATGAGGATGAGGATGAGGATGAGGATGAGGATGAGGATGAGGATGAGGATGAGGATGAGGATGAGGATGAGGATGAGGATGAGGATGAGGATGAGGATGAGGATGAGGAAGGGTCAGGGGAGCCCCTCTGGACCCGGGCAGTGCTGGATGTTGGGAGGGGTGGCAGGAACCCCCGCGATGGGCAGGGGAGAGGGGCTGGCACAGACCTGGCTGTGGCACACGAGCCTCAGAAGGGGCATTTTCACCGAGGCAGATGCTGAGGATTGCCGGCAGAGTTTAAGGGTGAATTATTTGGGTTCATCGTTCCTGCAGGGACACCTGAGCAGCCGTGTGTGGGTCCAGCCTGTGGGGGGCTTGGGCTGCTGCCCACACCCCATGTCTGACCCTTTTTTTGGGTTGTTTTGAGGTTTTAATTGCTTTTCTTTAACACAAGGAATTATTTCTCCTTGTGCCAGGGTTTAAACTCCTCTTGATGGCTGGCCAGGAACAAAGGCTTTGCTGCCTTATCCAGGGTTCTTCCATTCTTTTAGGCAGCCCTACGACACTCCCTGTTCATTTTCAACCTTCAGGGAATTAAATCAACTTCGCAGAATGGTTTGGGTTGAAAAGGACCTTAAAGCCCATCCAGTGCCACCCCTGCCATGGCAGGGACACCTCCCACTGTCCCAGGCTGCTCCAAACCCCATCCAACCTGGCCTTGGGCACTGCCAGGGATTCAGGGGCAGTCACTGGGCATGCCAATAAATAAATAAATGAATGAATAAATAACCCAGTGAATTGCTGACTGCTCTGGGCACTTGGCTGCAGCCTTTAGTCCCCAGGCACATTCCACACTCTGTACCCAGCACTGTGGTGGCAGAGGACACGTCCAGCCATAACAAGTTTGTTCCTGAGTAGCCAAAGCAATATGTAAATGCTCTGGTTTGAATAATAATTACATTATCATTTCAGAAGTCGGTGAAAAACTGGCTTGCTTCACATATGTATATTTGTCAGTGCTTTTTATTGCCAGTGTTCTACTCCAGAGCTCTTTAAAGCTCAGTAATAAGTGTAGGATTATCCCTTCCCTCTCCCCCTCCTGCACTGACACCAGCTTGCACTTCAAATTCCCCTGAAGGTCTCCAAGCAGAATCAGATCTTACTTGGTATGCAAATATATGGAATATATTCTCAATATGGGCCTGGGTCAAACTTTGCTGACATTGAAAGATTCCAGCTGCCTTTTTGGGATTTGTAGCACTGGAGGAAGGGAGGTGACCACAGGCAGGGCTGGGCACAGGCAGGGCTGGGGCCATCGGTCACTTCTTGGGCATTAGGTGGGCAAGGAATGGTTTGTGGGGTTGGTTTGGGACTCTGTGCACTGGTTGAGCTGGGAATATACTGGGGAGAAATAGTGGGAGTATTGGCCTCAGTGTAAAGGGCAGTGGGGGGGTCACCCTCCCTGGACGTGGCACTCGGGGCTCTGCTCTGGGAGGGAACAGCCAAAGGATGGTGTTGGAGGTCTCCAACCTCAGTGGCTGTGTGATTGAACAGCCCCAGGGAAGGGCTGGGTGGAGGCTCCTTCCCCTCAGCCAGGTGGAGCCTGCTCAGGGGGAACTGTGAAGGAGAGACAGAACAAGTGTGCACATGAAACACGAGTGTGCACATGAAACACGAGTGTGCACATGAAACACGAGTGTGCACATGAAACACGAGTGTGTACATGAAATATGAGTGTGCACATGAAGTACAGGTGTGCACATGAAACACGAGTGTGCACATGAAACACGAGTGTGCACATGAAACACGAGTGTGCACATGAAACATGAGTGTGCACATGAAACATGAGTGTGCACATGAAACACGAGTGTGCACATGAAGTACAGGTGTGCACATGAAACACGAGTGTGTACATGAAACACGAGTGTGCACATGAAACACGAGTGTGTACATGAAACACGAGTGTGCACATGAAACATGAGTGTGCACATGAAACACGAGTGTGCACATGAAACATGAGTGTGCACATGAAACATGAGTGTGCACATGAAACACGAGTGTGCCCATGAAGTACAGGTGTGCACATGAAACATGAGTGTGCACATGAAATATGAGTGTGTACATGAAACACGAGTGTGCCCATGAAGTACCGGCTCCCAGAAATTATCGCCCTGGAGTGGCCAACCTAGGAGAAAATTGGATGGATCCTCCAGAAAACATCCCCAGCTGGTGACAGCAGTGACTGCCCAGTTCTGTGTGACAGGGCAGCTCCTCCCTGCAGTGTCAGGGTGCAGCCCCAGGGGGCTCAGCTGCACAGATCCAAAGGGTGCAGGCTCACAATGGTGTGGTCAGTGAAGATCTGGCAGGGGAATAAATTTTGTTCTTCTGGGAAGGCCAGAGGGTTCCAGTTTGGGTGGGGAAGGTTTGGGGTGAGTTTTTGTAAGCCTGGTGTGGCAGGAGGATGTGGAGGATGTTCAGCTGCTGAAGCAAGTGCAGGCAAAGGGAATTTATGAACTGGAGTGTCTCAGAAAAAGAGCAGTTTGATCTCAGGGAAAGCCTTCCAAGTGGGCCAGACTGGCTGGATATAAATCAAACATTCATGTGGCTGCATCAGGGGAGGCAGACGTGGACAGAAAGGACAGGAAAAGGTGCTGAAGCTTGAACTGTAAGATGAACCTTCTGTGGGATCTCTGCTCTCGTCAGGGGCATGGCCTGGGCTGGAAGAGCTGGGTTTTCATCCTGGCAGGAGTGCAGACGGGTGGGTCAGGAGAGCCTGAGTGGGATGGGCACGCGATTACAGCTCAATTTGGACCCAGTCAGAGCAGGGGAAACCCTGTCCTGGGGCTGCCTTGCACTGCTGGCCTGGATCAACCCCTCTGTAAGCCTGGCTTAAGGCTTGACTTGTTCCTTGTGCTTTGTTTTCTCAGTGTTACCTTACTGTGTGTGGTGGGGGAACTGTAACAATGCTTGTGTTTATTCTGGGTTATGGATTTAATTTTGCAAGACCTGAACACCTGAAGCGAGAGGGCTGCTTGCTGTCCTCACGTGTGGCTGAGTGATTTACAGGGCAATAAAATAAAATTGCAACCCCCAGGCTGGTTAAAGAGCCCGGGTGGAGACAGAACCATCAGGGCATTTGTGCCTCTCCTTTCCAGGCCAGGAATAATTTTGGCAGCATTCTCCAGCGCTGCCAAGGCAAAGCTGCAGCTCCCAGGGGCCGATTCCCATTGCCATGACAACCTGGGCACATCGGGAGCTGCTCAGGAGCTGCTCTGGCTCTGAGCCCGGCCTGGGAGCGCCCTGGACCTGGCCCAGGATCCCCCTGAGCCACAGCCACCCTGGTGCCTCACCTGCCCACGCTGATGGGGGGTCCTGGGGGTGCAGAGCCAGCCTGAGAGCCCCAGGGGCTTGCAGGAGCTGCTGCTGCTGGGTTTCCATCCTGCTGTTCCTTAGGGGATGATTCCTTGTGCTCAGAGCTGCTCCCTGCCTTGCCTTGCTCCTGCAGCTTCCTGAAGGCTCCACGAGGCTCCATGCACAGGATGGCAGAGGAAGGTTTGACCCTGCAGGTTATGGCAATGGGTTTGGAATATCAGAGAATCCCTTCCCAGTGCCCCCCTAACCCTGCCCTCTGCAGGGGGAAACCATTCCCCCCTGTCCTGGCTCTGCAGCTTCTTCCCCAAAATTTGGGGTTTTTTACTCTAGAGAAAGGCTCCTCTTTGTAGTGTGGGAGGACAGGGAAACCTAAAAGTTACTGCAGCTTTTCCAGTGAAACCTGAACATCACTCCAGGTTTTCCAAGGAAACCTGAACATCCCTCCCGGTTCTGCTGCCTCGAGTACTCAATGCCAGCACCTCTTTTGCTCTGATGGACACTTCTTGAAAGAACATTTAATTCCTCAGCCTGTGATTGGAGAGGTTTGCCTGAACACATGATCAGCATGAGGCAAAGCATCTGAAGTTGGTTTTATAAAAAATACCTTTCTGTTCTTCAGGATTTTCTGTTTCTGAGCTCCATGTCTCCTGGCTGACTGCAAGGTGAAATTCGAGAACCCTGGGTGGTTTCTCAGCGTGCCAGACAGCTCAGCACTGCTTTATTATGCAGGACCATTTCTGAAGGCCATCACATTTTTGGTTGCCCATTTCCTTGCCCATCTGTGTGTTTCTTACACACACACATGAACCTGCACTTTGTTTGTCTCTTATAATCAGTACCTTCCGCTGATCTTCCTGGTGCTCGCTCCTCCAGCTCAGGTAAATGGAATTGTCTTCAAATCCTTTGACCCGAGTTCATTTTCTGTTCTGGAATGCTTTAATAATTTAAGAAGAATTGTGAGAGAGCTTTGCCTGGTGTTCACTGAGGAGCTGATTGGTAAGGAAGGGGTGTGTGAGTGTGGGGAGGCTGCCTGGGCTCCAGCCTCAAAAGCAATATTTGAACCTTTTATTTGAGCCTTCAAAGCAGTATTTGATCCTGGGGGTATTTCTGGGAAGCTCAGGGCCCAGTCAGGACTTTCTGCTGTGCTGGATGGCCATGGGTGGTCTGGTGAAATGCTTTGGAATCTCCCACAGATTCTCTCTTAAAACTGAGTGGGGGGATTTTGGTATTTGCAGATATTGGTGATGACAGGGCTTGGAACAACCTGGTGGGGACATTGTGTGCCCCCTGGGGACATCCCAGAGCCACAGTCCCAGCACTGTGCAGTGCCCACCATCCTGCACAGGCACAGCCCCACTTTATTTTCCTCAAAATCTCCAGCTGAGGGTTGCAGGGTTGGGTTTTTTTCTCCTTTTACATTGAATTATTCAATAGTTGAAGTGAGTAAAATTAAAGATTTCTAGGCTGGTGACGTTTGGAATATAAGAAGGATAGCAAAATCTGTTTCATTTGAACTCTAATCTCTGGTCATGTATAAAATGAATACAATGCAATAAGTGTGGAGAAATATGATTTACAACAGCAGCCAGAGTCTGGCTCTGAATACCCGAAAATGCCAAGATTGTGTGTCAGTCAATTTAGCAGTGCAGTGGCGAGGGGGAGCAATGAAATGAAGGCTTTCTCTTTTTTCCTTTCCTTTCCTTTTTTGTTTTTTGGAAGAAGTGACAGATGAAGAATTATTTCTAGCTCAAGAAAGCCAAGTGCTCAGCCCGTGAGAGAGGGAAAAGCCGTTATTTTAATAATAGAAGTTGAGGATGTACATTACTCCTGCTGCACTTTGTGTTTGTCTCCTTTAGTGATGTGTAACTTATTTTAGAGCTATGATCACAAACAGGAATGCCAAGCAAGAGATGTTAGACACTTCTGAGGACTGATAATGGGATTTCTGGAGCTCTTCCCTCTGGCTGTGCCTGGAATGCAGCCAAGCCCTGCTGTGGCTGAAATCTCTGCTCACCCACTGACCTTTGGGGAGCAGCAGGGATGGAGCTCTCAGGATACTCCTGCTGTGGGCAGACCTGCCCTGGGAGCAGCCCAAGGCTCAGATCCCTGTCCTGCCTGAGGGGATGGAGCTCTCAGGACACTCCTGCTGTGGGCAGACCTGCCCTGGGAGCAGCCCAAGGTTGGCATCCCTGTCCTGCTCAAGGAGAGGATGAGCCCTCCCTGCCTGTCCCTGCCTGTGACAACAGAGGGACAGAAAACAGCTGCACGTCCCTCTCCTGACTTTTGTTCCCTGCTGATTACCTGTCCACAGGTGATGGACAGGATTTGCAATGGATGGAATTTCCCAGGGACACCAGAGTGCAGAGGAAAGCTCAGAGCCAGGGGCTCAGAACAGGAGGGATGAGCCCAAAGCGGGCAGAACCTCTCCTGTTCCATGGAGGGGATGCTCAGAACAGGAAGGGATGAGCCCAAAGGGGGCAGAACCTCTCCTGTTCCATGGAGGGGATGCACAGACCCCACTCCAAACCCCGTTGTCCTTGCAGGGTGACTCCTGCTGGCACATCCTGAGCTCTGCCCAGTTTCTATCCAAGGACAGTGGAGTCCAGCTGTCAGTTCCAGGGGGCACCAGCTCCATAACCTTTGCTGCTCTGCTGGCCTGAGCCAGGGCCAGCACTGTCCTTCCCTTGGCTCAGCAGCTCCCGAGTGACCCCGAGCAGTTCCTGGGCACCTCTGTTGTCTCTGGCCCTGCTGCAGAAATCCCAGGCAGCTCTTTGTGCAGCAGGTGAGGGATCTGCTGAATATTGTCTGTACAAACTGTTTGATTTGTGGGATTGCCTCAGATGCTGCTTCAATTTCTCCCTCAGCCATCAGATGCTGTTTGAAAGCAGCACTTGCTTTTCCATCTCTGCTCTGTCCAATTATCTGGCTAATTTAATTTCCTTCCAGATAAGCTGGTAGAGTTTCTCTCGCAGGCTGGAGGGACAAAATTCCTCCTCTTCTGCATCTGCATCAGAACCATCAGAGCAAATGCTTCAGCAGTGGCTATTTTGAATTATCACACAAGTTCTAGATATAACCCATAAACGTTTATTCTTGGTGCATGCAAATTTCTTGCATAAGGAACTTCCTAATATAAGGGAACAAGCTGTATGGAATATTCAGCTGGAATAGCTGAGGTATTTAAAATACAGATATTCACTTCAACTCTCGTCCACGTTTGCCTGTGAAGCACAAGCTGAAAAACTCAATGTGCTGGGAGCTCTTGGGACGTGGAAATGAACGGTGGCTGTGACAAGGTGACATCAGGAGGAACAGTTTCACTGTGCAGGCACTGGGAATTGGGAATTCCTGTTTTTAGTCCTGTTTGCTCCGTGCTGGCTGCCTTTGCCTGCAGCCTCTGCAGGTGGGAATCTGGGAATAGCACTGAGTTTTCCTTTTGATGGCTGAGCCTCCTGCTGTGAGGAACACGCTGGGACACGATCCATGGCACCACTCCTGCAGCCCAGCCTGGGGAATGCTGCCACAGGGGCTGGGACACGATTCTACCCTCAGCAAGTCGGTCTTTTAGATGCTTCTATTTGAGGAATTCTCATTTTGTTGGCATGAATTGGATATCGGGAAGGGATTGTTCCCGGGGAGGGTGGGCAGGCCCTGGCACAGCATGCCCAGAGAAGCTGTGGCTGTTCCTGGATCCCTGGCAGTGCCCAAGGCCAGACTGGATGGGGTTTAGAGCAGCCTGGGACAGTGGGAGGTGTCCCTGCCATGGCAGGGATGGAATGAGATGGTTTTTAAGTCCCTCCCAACCCAAACCATTCTGGGATTCCCTGAGCCTGGCCAGGAGCTGTGGGGCTCTTTGGGCTCCCAGGCACTGCCAGGCTGCACAAGAACCAACCACTGAAGGGACATTTTGTGACACTAAAACCCCATCCCACCCTTCAGTGTCACCTTTGGTGTAATTGCCCGGCACAGAATTTGTAATTAAATGGTGTGGCTGATTCCCTGGCACCCCACAGCCATCCCACAGCGGCTCTCTGTGCCTGCCTTGCTGCTCCTGCTGGAATAACTCTGATCAGCACATAACTGATTTGTTTATCCAACATCCCTTGTCACATCCCTTGTCATTCATAAAACTTCCTGAGCACCTCAGGGCTGCTGCCCCACCTGGCTCTGGGCTGGTTCTGAGGAATTGCTGGGACCTCAGCAGGGAATGGGGCTGTGTTCCATGGGAAAGGGGCACAAGAGGGCTCTGGGGGGTTCCTGAAGGATTGCTGATGGGGTTGTGTTCCATGGGAAAGAGGCACAATGAGGGGCACAGGAGGGCAGAGATCCCTGAATAGCTTTAAGTAATTTAAATCATCATCTCATCAGGGAACAGTTGGGTTGGAAGGACCCTAAGGATCACCTGGTTCTGAGCCAGGCAGGGCCAGGAGCTCTCAGAGCTCCCCTGCGCTGTTCCCATTCCCCCGAGCAGCCCTGGAAGCACACGGCTGGCTGGGCAAAGCCATAAATCACCTTGTCTGAGGGAACAGGAGCTGTTTGCATACCCAGATGGGTTTGGGGCTCTCAGTGAGGGCACAAAGCTCCTGGGGTGCCCTCAGCCACCCCCTGGACACCACAATGTCTGGGGACACATTTGCATTCAGGTCCTTTCCCTTCCCATGTCTTTGCAAACACGGAACGCAGGCTAAGCTGATTTTTATTTTTATTAAAAAGTGTTTCTCATTCTTGTATTTGCACAACATAATGTAGAGAATGAGATAGAATCTTCAGATGACCTGAAAAAGCCTTCTGGGAGATTTATAAACCATCTACTTCATCTGTAAGAACATTTGTTTTAATTCCCATATAAAAGTGAGATAAATTGGCTTGTAATAGCACGAGTCCAAAAATATCTCAAGTCACCACTTTATTTCCATATTGCAACATAACACAATTCAGTGCATAATTAGGAAGCTGAATCAGAAAAGAGGAGCAGTTGCTCCTGATTAGACCGAAGGCAAAGCTTTTGCCTGCAAAAAGGATTTCTGACTCCTGAAGGGACTTTGCAAAGCTCTGCAGCTCTGAGTTAAGTTGTTCTATAAAGTGTGAGTTCAGTTCTTCTGGCCCAGCAGCTGGAAATCTCTCATGGCTTGGCAAAGACAGAGGCCAGATCCTGCAGTGCTTCCCAGAGAAATCAC
Source organism: Eopsaltria australis (assembly GCA_034509425.1). Lineage (NCBI taxonomy): Eukaryota > Metazoa > Chordata > Aves > Passeriformes > Petroicidae > Eopsaltria > Eopsaltria australis. Next base: position 45,257 of record JAVTVJ010002429.1, read on the forward strand.
ACTTCATGAAAGTCAGCCACTGATGGATTTCGCTCTATAAAAACTGCCGGTTATTAGATGTGTGTATTCCAGTCCAGTCCAATTTTCTCTCAAGGTTTTGAAGGTAATTTTTGTGATTTGCATGAATAAAGCAAGAATCTGGAAAACACAAAAATCTAAAATTCAAATGGAAATCACTTATGTAAAAGAAGTGATAAAATCTAGGTGCTTTTGCATGTGAATGATGTCCTCAGGGTTGGGTTTTCTCCAGTGCCTGCTTCAAAGTGCTGCATTTGCAACGCAGTGTGTGAAGTTAAAATTTGTCAAAATTCAGAGTCTGCTCGAGAGAGAGAGGGAGCTTTGAGTGAGGGTGACCCTTCAGCGTGGCTTTGTCCTTCTGTCACAGCAGATGTGGCCTCAAACCCTCCAGGAGAGTGGTCCTGGGAGACCAACACCACTTTTGGAAAGCCCTGGTTTGCACTGGCAACACTTCCAATCACGGGATGGGTTGGGCTGGAAGGACCTCAAAGCCCATCCAGTGCCACCCCTGCCATGGCAGGGACACCTCCCACTGTCCCAGGCTGCTCCAGCCTGGCCTTGGGCACTGCCAGGGATCCAGGAACAGCCCCAGCTTCTCTGGGCACCCTGTGCCAGGGCCTCCACACCCTCCCAGGGAGCAATTCCTGCCCAATATCCCATCCATCCCTGCCCTCTGGCAGTTTGAAGCCATTCCCTGTGTCCTGTCCCTCCATCCCTTGCCGATGCTCTCTGCAAGGCCACACTTGTGTCCCCCCAGAGCCTCCTCCCCTCCAGGCTGAACAAGCTCGGTCCCAGTTCTCATTCACGTCAAGTTCGAGCATCTCTCATTAAATCTGCATCTTAATTTCTTAATTTAATCTCAGGTTTGGGAGCTGCCAGGTTCAGCAGCCAGCTGTAAAAGGCACGCATGAGTTATTAGAGTCCCATTGTCAGTTAAATCTGATCCTTTGTGCTTTAAGTCACCCATTTGCATTCATCTAAAATGCTTCCCAGAACTTATCAGAAGAAGTGAAATAAGAAATGAAATAGTTTCACGTAAACTGCATTTTTATGTCTGACTGGTAAAACCACAAAGCAGAGATAAAACACATAAAGCTGGGGCTCTGCATAATAAGCATATCTATTAGTTTGCCTTATCTTTGCTGCTCCCGTTTGTCATGAGCAGCTTTGTGTGTCACTCATCCCTCCTTGTTCTACAAACGCTCCTTTCTCCCTCGCCTCTTATCTCCCATCAGCGTCTGCAAGGTGGGAGCTCGGCTGGGAAGCGCTGCCAAAGACCCCTTTGATTTAATAATCATCTCACCTTCAACCCCTCCCGGGCAGGAAAAATAAAAAGGAAATCCCGAGGTGCTGCTGCTCCGCTGGGTGCAGCCTCTGCAGGAGCAGGAGAAAATAAAACTGCATTCCCGAGGTGCTGCTGCTCCGCTGGGTGCAGCCTCTGCAGGATTCAGGGGAAGGTGTTGGATCAAAGGATGCCCGGGCTGAGGCAGCTCCCAGTCTGACCAGTTCCCCACTGGGGCAGCCCCTGGAGCTCAGGGGGCCTCTGGCTGCTGCCTGTGCCTGGGGAGGCTCTCGGGCACTGGAGCAGAATTCCCCTGATCAAATATATAAAAATTAAATATGTGGGGCCACCTCAGTGTGTCACCTGCAGGAACAGCCAGCAGCTGGGGCAGGGGCAGACTGAGTTTGGGGACATTGCAGGAGGCTCTGGAAGCTTCCCCAGAGCTTTAGGACACCCTGAGGGCAAGTCTGGAGATATTTGTGTGTTGTTCTCAGAGTTTTTCCATCAGAACAACTTCTCAGAGTTTTATCTCCATCAGAAGTTCAGACTGATGAGCTCTGAGAGGGAGGAGAGGAGGGAATGGTGCCCTGGAGCAGCCACCCTCAGTGTGTGATGCTTTCCCCACCTCTCTGGGTTTCTGTATATTTAATTTCTGAAGAGGATCCGCAGAGGTGCCGCTGCCTTTTCAGCTCCCTCACACCTGTATTGAGCTGTCTCTGTGCCTTTTAATTAATTGTGCTGCATCCTCTAAAGTCGTGAGGATTGTTCTGGTTTATCTGTCACGTGTGTCCTCTGAAAAGACAGTTTAAAAAAAAAAAAGGGGGGGGGTAAAAAAGGCTTTTCTACCCTGCTATATTTGCAGAGTACATTTTTTAATCCCTGTGGTTTCTTTCAATGCTCAGCTCAGTACCTGTTCTCTGACCTGAAAATGTTTTTTCACAATAACGAGCACAGCTGAATGTCACGAGCACAGAAATCCTTGTGTACCCTCTGCAGAGTTATCCCAGTGAACTGGAGAGAATTAAAGTGCAGCAAAACCAAGAAAATCCCACCTTCCTCAGAGTCTTTAAAAGCCAGAAATTTCTACCAACCTGTGTTATTATAGCTCCTCTTCTATAACTTACAGCTCAGCTAAACCTTAATTTGTGTCGGATTTATTTCAGCCCAAATCTGATCTGCACTCTTTAAATAAATGAGCAAAAGCTGTGGCATACCTTGCTGTGGGAATTGTGATAAGGCCAGTGGGGTCTCTGGCACTGGGGGTGGTGGATCAGGCAGGGATTTGTGTGGGGCATCTCGGTGGCTGCAGTGCAAAGGGCTCAGCTCACACATCTCCATTGGAAATCGGTGAAAAATCGGTGTAAAATGGGTGTTTGTGTGTGAGCTGCTGCAGGCTGGGCAAGCTTGTGGTGTGTAACACATGGAAACCGGTGAAAAATCAGTGTAAAACGGGTGTGTGTGAGCTGCTGCAGGCTGGGCAAGCTTGTGGTGTGTAACATGTGCAAAATGGTGAAAAATCAGTGTAAAATGGGTGTGTGTTTGAATTGCTGCAGGCTGGACAAGCTTGTGGTGTGTAACACGTGCAAAATGGCGAAAAATCTCTTTACAGTGGGTATTTGTGTAACACATGTAAACCAGTTAAAAATCGGTGTAAAATGGGTCAGGCCTGTGGTGTGCAACTCATGCAAACTGGTTAAAAGTGACTTTACAGTGGGTATTTGTGTCTGAAGTGCTGCAGCCTGGCCAGGCCTGTGGTGTGTAACACGCACAAACTGGTTACAAATCAGTGTAAAATGGTTGGTTGTGTGTGAACTGCTGTGGCCTGGCCAGGCCCATAGTGTGCAACACATACAAACAGGTTAAAAATGACTTTACAGTGCGTATTTATGTCCGAAGTGCAGCAGCCTGGCCAGGCCTGTGGTGTGTAACACATACAAACTGGTTAAAATTCTCTTTACAATGGGTATTTATGTCCAAAGTGCAGTGGCCTGGCCAGGCCCATAGTGTGTAACGCATGCACACTGGTTAAAATTCTCTTTACAGTGGGTATTTATGTTTGAAGTGCAGCAGCCTGGCCAGGCCCGTGGTGTGTAACTCATGCAAACTGGCTAAAAATCACCCTGAAACGGGCATTTATGTCCAAAGTGCTGCAGCCTGGCCAGGCCCATAGTGTGTGACACATACAAACTGGTTAAAAATGACTTTCCACTGGTATTTATGTCTGAAGTGCTGCGGCCCGGCCAGGCCCGTGGTGTGTAACCCGTGTGTGTGTGTGTCCCACAGCTCTACATCCAGACCACCACGCTGACCATCTCCATGAACCTGAGCGCGTCGGTGGCGCTGGGGATGCTCTACATGCCCAAGGTTTACATCATCATCTTCCACCCCGAGCTCAACGTGCAGAAGCGCAAGCGCAGCTTCAAGGCCGTGGTGACGGCGGCCACCATGTCCTCGCGCCTGTCCCACAAACCCAGCGACCGCCCCAACGGCGAGGCCAAGACCGAGCTCTGCGAGAACGTGGACCCCAACAGTGAGTGCTGGGGGTACTGGGGGTGCTGGGGCAGCTGGGGGTGCTGGGGGTGCTGGGGGCGCTGGGGGTACTGGGAGCATTGGGGGCATTGGGGGCACTGGGGGCACTGGGAGCATTGGGGTCTCTGCAGCACCGTCCGCCCCGGGGCTTCGCCCTGCTTGCTCTGCTCCATCATACAATTCTCAGCTCTCTTTTTTTAGATTCTCTGTTTTTGTCTCCGGTTTTTGAGCACTTTGTGCGCTTTGCACAAAGGGTTCGGGCGCTGTGGGCACCTCGTGCTCCCCCCCTGTGGCACAGAAGCCACAGCCCGTGTCCAGCTGGCCCTGGCAGGGACAGCTTCCCAGGCAAGCACCAAACTCAGCAATATTTCCTCTAACCCGAGCTTTCATCCTCATTCTCGCCAAGTTACTTTGCAAAAATCTCACATTCCCCGAAGATTCCCATTTAGGGATTTTATCTGGTCCTAATGCAAATCTTGCCATCGATTTAAAAGGAAAATAGATGGCAAAGACACTTCTAGTTTTCTTAATGCGCACAGCAGAGGAGAGCACAGCACAGCACGAAATTACAGACTGAGGCCATCAAATCTGATTTGCATTTGAATCTGGAAGGAGCTGGGGAAGGAGACAGCTGCACAGTTCCCAGTACATTGCAAAGCTTTGGGCTTTGGATTTTGTGCAGGATCAGATCTGAGTTGTGGGGAAATGCCCTTTCCCTGCCCCTGCAGATTTTGTGCAGGACCAGATCTGAGTGTGGGGAATGCCCTTTTTCTGCTCCTGCAGTTTTATTGCAGGATCAGATCTGAGTGTAGGGAATGCCCTTTCCCTGCTCACCCCTTGCTGCTGGAGTCGCTGCCACTCCTTGTCCCTTCCCTGCTGCTGGAATTGCTGCTGGAATTCCTACCTGGGAGCAGCATCTCTGCTGTCAGAGCAGAGAGGGACAGAGCAGATCCCTGACACTGCTCTGCTCACCCTTTTCTCTGATGTCTGCTCACCCAGGTGTACAAAATACAGCCCAGCTGGAAAAACTACATTCATCCTCGGGAGCTGGACTGGGATCCTGCCATGAGACAGGGAGGGAATGGTTGTCACAAATTAAGGACTATTTTAGGCTTCTTCCAGTTGTTTTGGACAGAGCCCCAAGTGCAGGAGGAAATAAATGGAATTCCTGCTCTGGGGTGGGACCCAGTGAGCTCAGGGGCCTCTGCCAAGGCAGATTTCAGGAGGGGAAGGAAGGAAAGGAGAATTAATTTGAAAGCCAGCTGGGCCAGGGCAGGGGAATGTGCTGCTGGTGCACTTCACCAACCACTGTTTGGATCAACTAAGCTGAAATTGGTTTCTGCCCCTCAAAACCCAAAATCTAAGAATTTCATCCCAAAACTTGAACAAAGAGAAGGCCACCCAAGCTGTGATGCTGCAGTGTTCCCTGTGGGAAGCCCTGCCTGGGGACACCCCACCCCAGGCTCCCCTCCTGCTCTCATTCTCCTGCTGCTTTCAGACTCCTGAGAATATTTCCCCTTCCACCAAAGAACAGCCACATTTTTCTTTGGCAAGGAAATATTTTTACTAAAAACAAATGCTGCCCACCTACCGCCACGTTTCTGGTCAAACCCCCCAATTCTAGTCCAGGGTTTTAGACCAGAATGTGTTTTTAAGATGCACAAGGGGCAGGCTTGCCCAGACGTGCCCCTTTTGCCTTGAGCCCTCACTGATTTGGATTTTAAAGCTTTTAGATGTGTTTGTGAGGAAATGTGCAACCTCTGAGTTTCTGCTTTATAAACCAAGTACTGGGCTTTTACCTTTTTTTTTTTTTTATGGTTTGTGAAATATCTCTTTAAAAACATTTTCATTATTTATCTAGAGTTCCATCTGTTCATAGTCTCAGCTGCACCAGCACTACTCATTCATTCCCCAGGTCTGTGTGTTCATAACAATTATTAGAAAATCAAATGAAATAAACTTCTGCTGTACTTAAAAGGTTTTGGGGTACATTAGTCCCAGTGTAAGTGCTACAGTTACTGTCCTATAGCATTGATTAGGTTATTGATTAACCCCTGATCAGGCAGCATTCATGAATGTGTATAAAAGTAACTCACTGAATACCTGAATTGAGTTTCTTTTTTTAAAGTTTGAATATTCTGTTGGATAAAAGCTGTTTACAGTTCAATTTTTAGGTGGGAAAAAATGGAAATTGTATTAGTGAGCTTAAAAAAAAGTCATAACATCCAAGCAAAACTCCTGAAACTTAATTTTCAGTGAAATTTTGAGTATGGTGTCCATACATAAAAATGGGTTTGATGTTTTTATAGCAATTACACTTTAAAAATATTTTATACTGTGAATAGGGAAATTTCCAGAGTTTAACCAATCAGAAAATAGGAAATGTGAATTACAAATTGCCCTGGATGCATCTTGGAGCAATTCTTAAAAAAAAACTTCAAATATCTTCTTTCAAAAGAAAACCAAAGAATGTTGTTTCCAGTATTTCTTTGTGAAATTGGCTTTGCTCCCCTGGGATGGCCCCTGGTGGCCTCTGGCTGTGGGGCAGGGGGTGCCAGGGTTTGGGTGCTGGAGCCCTGCAAGGCTCTGGAGCTCAGGGGGGCAGGAGCAGGGGAATTCCTGGAGAGGATCAAAATCAGCACCACAGAGTGAATTCAGGGGCTGGGCTGGCTCAGCTCCAGGGGTGCAAGTACAGTGGGGGTTTCCAGTTTGATTTTCCAGTTTGATTTTCCAGTTTGATTTTCCAGTTTGATTTTCCAGTTTGATTTGCTGTTTGGCTCACGGGGCTGCTGCTGTTGCTTGCTCAGCTGCTGGATGCTGCAGTTGTGTTTCTGTTGGAGTGTTTCCTGTGTCCCGAGAGCCAGGGAGCACCAGCACAGATCCATGTACCTCCAAACACTGCAAATTTGGGCACGGAGCCCAGATTTCTGGCCTGTCCCACTCACAGGCCACAGCCAAACCAAAAGCAAAATGTGGGTGGTTTTACAGAGAAATAGCCTTGAAAAAATCTCCAAGTTTTGTGGTCCTTAAAAAGAACAGAGCAGCTGTGGCTGCCCCTGGATCCCTGGCAGTGTCCCAGGCCAGGCTGGATGGGGCTTGGAGCACCCTGGGACAGTGGGAGATGTCCCTGCCATGGCAGGAGTGGCACTGGATGGGTTTTAGGGTCCCTTCCAGCCCAGACCCTACAGTGGTAAGGAACTCAAGTTGTGCAATGAGGCTGAAGATCTGTGAACTCCCTGAGGGGCTCCCCAGGAGCAGGGGATCCTCATCCTGTGCAACCACTGCACACAGCTCTGCACAATCTGCTGGAATTCAGGCTGGGAAAAAATGGGCAGAGCACTTGGGAGAGCTGGGCTCAAACACTGGGAGCTTGGAGTGAGTCTAAAGGGAGCCAGAGATGAGCATGAGAGGAGAATCCCTGGAAATGCAGTGACCTCATCTCCCACCCTCGGGGGAGCAGGGACTCCCTGTGTCACACATTTCCTTGGATCTCTGGGAAAGCAGGAGTTTCACAAGCTGAGCTCCCCAGCCACACCGTGGGAGGGCTTTCGTGCTGAATGGGATGTATTAGGGGCAAGCTTTCCAATCTATTTAGGAAAACTCTCTTAATCATTGCTGTTTGCCATCTGGCATGTGCCTGCTGTCACTCACTGCACGGCTTTCCCTGCTGCTGCACGTGTGGGATCAGCAGGGTTTGGGATCAGCAGGGTTTGGGATCAGCAGGGTTTGGGATCAGCATTCCCATCCCTGGGACGGGCTTGTGGTGCTCTTGTGTCTTTGGGTGAATTCCCCACTCTCTGGGAAGAGGCTTCTCATGGAGCCTGGGGTGGAGCAGGCAGGGAGTGCCCTGCAGGGCTGTGTGTCCATCCCTCCTCATCCTCCCCTGCTGTCTGTGTGTCCATCCCTCCTCATCCTCCCCTGCTGTCTGTGTGTCCATCCCTCCTCATCCTCCCCTGCTGTCTGTGTGTCCATCCCTCCTCATCCTCCCCTGCTGTCTGTGTGTCCATCCCTGTTCATCCTCCCCTGCTGTCTGTGTGTCCATCCCTGTTCATCCTCCCCTGCTGTCTGTGTGTCCATCCCTGTTCATCCCCCTGTGCTGTGTCTGTGTGTCCATCCCCCCTCATCCCCCTGTGCTGTATCTGTGTGTCCATCCCTCCTCATCCTCCCCTGCTGTCTGTGTGTCCATCCCTGTTCATCCCCCTGTGCTGTGTCTGTCTGTCCATCCCTCCTCATCCTCCCGTGCTCTGTGTCCTTCCCTCTCCAGCCCTACCATCACTGAGCTCATGGTGCCTCTTCCACCTTCCCCAGGAGAGCACCCAGATTGCTGTAGATGATGCCAAGGGACCTGGGAGTGGCTCTGTGGCTGAGGAGGGACAGGGGCTCTGAAACTGCAGCCCAAACATCCCAGATTTGGTCCAGGGAGAAGGAGGAAAAGCCTGCTCAGCCAGCCCTGCTCTGCTGTGAGCGGCTGCTCCTGTGTTTGGAGGTCCCTGAGCCCCCTGTCCTGCTTCATTTGGTGCTGATTTCCTGTGCTGGTGCCTCTGAGCTTTCCAGTGCCCCACTGTGGGTCAGAGTGATGGCAGGAACTGGTGGCAGGGCAGGCTGGGAGCGTTCCCTGTGCCCAGACCCATCCTACATCCAATGTATTTACTTTCCCTGTAGACTCTATTCCACCAGTAAGAAAGAGTGTTCAAAAGTCTGTTACTTGGTACACTCTTCCACCTACTGTATAGCTTTTGCCTGCTTTCCAAAAAGGTAAGGAAAATCGAGCTTTTATTATTTCATTCTCAAATGATGATTATGATGATGATGATTATGACTCTTATTATTATATACCTAATTATACGGGAAATGTTCATTAGTGCAGCTGTGTTCAAATGAATATATAACTTAAAAATTGTTCACAGACCCGTTACCAAAACTGCCATGGGAGGGTTTGCCTGGGAGAGGGGAGAGCCCTGACGTGGGTGGTTCCAGGCTGTGCTGGAATCCCTGAGCACCAGCTCTGTGCTCTCCTGCTTCCCACCACTGCAGCTGGATCCCCAGAAGCCCTTGAGGATGGAGATATTTGCTTTAAAAAGAACAAACAAACGATCCAAAGTTCATTCTGGCCACCAGATCTGACAATTCAAGCGGTGTTTTCTGGTACATCCCCAGAACCTCCACCCTCAGGGCTGCCCAGCAGCTGAGAGAGAACCTCTGCCACAGTGTGATCAACCCTCCCTGCTCCAAATCTGGAAATGGCTCCAAAAAGTTTGCAAAGCTTCTTTTCCCCACGGGCAGCCCAGTGACCACTGAGTCCTGTGGAACCTCGAGTGAACAATTTTTGAGGGCTGGCTTTTTCTGCATGTTCTGGCTGCCTCGTGGTGATCTGGTGATGTGTGAGCTCCTCTGGTGTTTGTGGCTGCATCAGCCAGGAATTCCTGCTTTGCCAGGGCAGTGAGAGGAAGGAGGAAGCATCAGCCAGGAATTCCTGCTTTGCCAGGGCAGTGAGAGGAAGGAGGAAGCCTTTGATACTGGAGAGAAATGGTTACCAATAAGTTAATAAGTATCTCTCACAATTCCCTCTGTGCTCAGGGAGCTTTGCCCAGGTACAAAAGGTTATACCTGAGCTGCTTCCTGTGGTGCTGTGCACTGAGGGCTGGAAAAACCACTGCATTCAGCCCTCAGAATGTTTAGCTGGGCCCTAATAGTGACAACTTCTATCAGCAAAGGCAGGAACGTTGCTTGAATTGAGTCTCTGAGTCACAGGGAAAAAAAATCACCAATATCTCTGGCTGGTGTAAATTGTCCCAGCTCCAGCATCAATTCAGGCCTCGCTGAGTGTTCAAATTGGTTTTTATTGTATTTGAATCAGGGCCATTGTGGCAGCTCCCAGCTCGGGCAGAGAGGCTGCTGGAGGCGTGGAGCTCTCCGTGAACCCCAGGCTGACCCCGAGATCCAAGGGAAGGGCTGGGCTGAGGGAAATGGAACAAAGCAGCCCAGGAGGAGAAGGGGCCACTCAAAGCATTACTGCAAATGAAAGAGGACAGGGGAAAGGGCAGCCGTGTGAAGATGAAATTGCTAAAGGAAGGAGATGAGAAAGGGAGAGATGGAACACACCTAAATCTCAGGAGAAATCAGTTTTTTAAATAAAACAAACCTTTTTTTTAAAAAATGGCACAAAAACATAAAATAATTAGGAGCTCACATAGACTCTAAAATTATTTTTCCATGAAATAATGGGAATAATCTAAGGAATTGCTGTCTGCAAAGACACACAAATAACTCTTTCATCCAAGCCCTGTAAAAAGCAATTGGCCACTCAGATTCTTTAAGCAGATTTTAAAATCTGGTCCAGAAAATCTATGAAAATGCTACAGCCAGGGGTGGTTGGGGCTTCTCCTGGTCCTGCCAGTGCTCCTCTGGCCCGGGTTGTTTTCCATCTCTGCCCCAGGGATGCTGCTCCAGCTGGGCTGGCTGCTGGAGCCCTGGCTCCTGGAGCCCTGCTTGCTGTTTTCATTTGTTCTCCGGGGAATACAAAACAAAAAGCAGCCTGAAACAATGCCGTGTATTAAAACAAAGCAAGGCTAGCAGGAGAACATCAGCCTGCTTGTAAATTGACACTTGTTCTGTGCTAGAGGTGTTTGTAGCAGGAATGAGCACAGAGCTGAGCCCTGACGTGACTGTCTCAATTTCTGCTCGTGATGCTCACAGAGATGTGTTTGAGATGCTTTCAATTGTTTCCTGCGAGTGACAAATAGAACTTCTCTGCTCTTGAGGCTGATGAAAACACAAGGCTGGAAAAACTCTTTGTGGTAGCTGTGTCAGGAAGAAATTGTCCATCAGTGAGCAAGGCAAGGAAACATCTGAGGCTTGTGCAGAGCTGCAGGGTCGCAGGTGGCACTGCAGGAGTGTCTGCAGCACCTTGCACCTCCCCACCTGGGCTGGGGCTGGGGCTGCCAGGGCTGAGGGCACGGGGAACAGCTCCCTGTCCTGGCCTGGGCATGAGGAGCAGATCCCTGTCCTGGCCTGGGCAGGGGGAACAGCTCCATGTCCTGGCCAGGAGAAGCAGCTCTCTGTCCTGACCTAGGCATGAGGAGCAGATCCCTGTCCTGGCCTGGGCACGGGGAACAGCTCCATGTCCTGGCCAGGAGAAGCAGCTCCCTGTCCTGGCCTGGGCATGAGGAGCAGATCCCTGTCCTGGCATTGGCACAAGGAGCAGGTCCCTGTCCTGGCCTGGGCAAAGCCTTGGCCTCTGGATTCCTCTGGAATTGGCACTGGGTGTCCCCAGGCTGGCCTGGGGCACTGCTTGGGGCAGGGAGTGCACCCCCAGCGGTTCCTGGGTGGATGTGGACAGGCAGGGGCTGTGTGTAGGGTTTGGGGAGGCTGGCTGGACACGGACACCACTGGAATGTTGATTCCAGTGGCACTGGGAGCCACCCCAGGCAGGAGCTCCTTCCCTGGCCGGGCACAGGGTGCTGGGTGCCTGGGGAGGCACTCCTGGCCCCACCTGCACACAGGGAATTCCTGGGGGATGCCAGGGGCTGGCACGGCTGCAGCACGTGCAGCACCTCGTGTGGAGTCACTGCCTGCCCTGGGCACAGTCCCTGCAACAGAAATGCAATTCCTGAATTGCTGTTGTGATAGGAGTCAGGACATGGTTTCAGACTGAGCTGGGGTGGGTGCTGGAAGAGGGAAACAGCTCAGGAATCCCCTAATGCCAAGGATTCTCTGTGCCTGCTCTCCTCCTGCTCACAGCCCAGGGTGCCCCAGGCCATGGGCAGGCAGGTGGCCCTGGGGACAGCCCGGTGGCCTTGGGGCCGGGCAGCCTTTGAAGGCTCTGGGTCCGAGCTGGGGGATGCTCTGTAGCTCATCAGCCTCCAGTGTGTGCTGTGGAATCATTATTTGCTGGATTGAAGTGTCATTTTTGTTTTAAATCTGGCCATTTTCATCCTGAGAAAATACTCAGTGTTTAACCTCACTTGAGGGATTTTCTGTTCAGTGGAGGCTGCTAAGAAATGAGAATTTGCACTCAGAATTGATAACTGAAAGACTTTGACAGCTCTTCACTGCATCTATTTTGATCCTGGAATGGCTGACTGGAAAACTAAATATCACAAATTCCTTCTAATGGTGATGTGCTTATTTTAAAAGTATTGCAGGGAGGAGCAGCCTGGCCCTGGGCACTGCCAGGGATCCAGGGGCAGCCACAGCTTCTCTGGGAATTCCAGCCCAGCCCCTCCTCACCCTCCCAGCCAGGAATTCCTTCCCAATCTCCCATCCATCCCTGCCCTCTGGCACTGGGATCCATTCCCTGTGTCCTGTCCCTCCATCCCTCATCCCCAGTCCCTCTCCAGCTCTCCTGGAGCCCCTTCAGGCCCTGCAAGAGGTTCTGAGCTCTCCCTGGGGCCTTCCCTTCTCCAGGTGAGCACCCCCAGCTCTCCCAGCCTGGCTCCAGAGGGGCTCCAGCCCTCGGAGAGAACATTCCCTCCTGTCTGAACATTTGGGGATTGCATTACTTTCTTTTTTACATCTAAAAATAATTACTTTTGATGGTACATCCATATAATTGCTTGCTCCCATGTTAATTATTTGCAGACTGTCTCACACCTTTCATGACTTACACAATACAAGACTTGTAAATATTCAGGGAAGTGTCAGACAGTTTCCTTTTTTAAAAACTGAAATTCTGAGGGCACTTAAACCATCACCTTCGAGTTTGATGTGTGAATAAAAACACACTCAGGGCTAGAAGGGCCTTGGATATTAAAAGCTGGGTAGTAGGTGGATGTCTGGGAGCACTAATAAGGATTAATTAGTGTGTGAGTATTCATCATTCCCTCCATTTTTTTCTGTCTCCTGTGATCTTTTTTTCCTGGGAAATTTGGCTGAGGAGAGAGCAGACACAGTTCCACCTCACGGACCAGCCCCTCTCAATTTTTAGCTTAACGAACTCACAGCAGCTCTGAGTTCTCCCTTTCACTAATTTATCACTCCTTACATCCTCTCAGGGAGATTCTGTCCAATTTATAAATTGTCATATCAGGGAAAAGACAAGGCTTTTGTCTCTCTTATCTCCCATCTCTTTCTAATGAGTCCCTCTCTCCCAGGCAGGGCAAATGTCAGGGCTCCCCCCACGCTGCCCTCAGCTCCCTGCTGGGGATGTGGCTCAGGGAAGGAGCTGCAGGATCAGGACATCAAACTCCACATCCTCACCTCCATCCCCCTGCAGTCCCTGAAATCACTGGAATCCAGGCTTTAGGGAGCAGCTCACAGCTGCAGAGTTCCCAGCAGCAGCAGAACCGGTGGCTGCTTTTGGAAGGGCTGGTTTTGTTCATAAATCCATTGAAAATTTGGCAAGTGAGTTCAAAAAGGAAACTGTAATAATGATGGAGTTAAAAGGCCAGGAGAACAAACCTCAAACAATATTGCAGCAAAATCAATTTCTCAAAAACATGAATCCAGGCAGTTTTTGGTGGGCATGATTGCAAGATGCAGAAAACTGTGTAAGAACAGCAGAAAAACCCCTGTTCCTGCCTCGCTGTGTGTCTTTGGCAATGCTGTCCAAACCTTGATGAATTTTGTCACCTTGTGGGAAACAAACCACGGAAAATCCCAGCAGCTCTGGGCAATGAGGCACTGATGGAGCACCCAGACACAGCCCAGCTCTGCTCTGGCACTGGCAGCAATCACACTGGCAGTGAGGGAGGTGTCGCTTTATGCTGTCCCAGAGAGCAAGCAGAGAATGGATTTGTGCAGAACCTGGGTGTGTTTGGCTTTGGAAGGCCGGGGAGCAGCAGCAGATCCAAGCAATGGCCCATCAGGAATGGGGATTTCTGGGTGCTGCTCTCTCACGGGCACTGCTGGAAACATCCCAGGAGCTTGATTCTCTTTGCTGGCTTCAGGGAAGGAAATGTGGGGTGTCCCAGTGAGGTGGGGGATTCATTAGAGGAGAGCATCCTTTTGGCCTTGAGCAGAGGTGCTCTGACTTGGGGTGAGATTGTTTGGCCGGGGCTCTGTCTGACAGCAGGGCATTGTTTTGTAGCCATGGAGAAAAATGAAAAAGCAAGGAAGGGAATTAGGTTAAATACATGTAAATGCCCACGAAACACAATGGAGACACAAGAAAGGCAGGCAGACCTGGGATGGGAGGTCTGGCTGAGCTTCCCCTCAGTCACCCAGAGCTCTAGCTCTCTCCTGGGAGCAGCCTGGCCCTGCCTCCAGCGAGGTGCCTGCTCTTGCTGTTCTGGGGAAAAAAGAAATTAAAAAGACAGAGTTGCCATAGTTACACCACTTGTCACGATGCTTATCATGTCCCTGGGATAAAGAGCCCTGCATTAAATCTGGGCTCTTATTAATATCAGCTGTTAAACATTTCCAGGGTATTTGAAATCAAGACTTTCTGCTAAAAAATTAAATGTTGATTGCAGCAAAATTGGGCTGTTTAACAGCGCAGCTCAGAGTGTAATTTTGTCAGACGCTGTGTAACAGAGTTGTACAGCAGGAATACATTTTCCAGTGAACTGAGTCTCTTTGCACCTCATGAACATCCTTGATTTCCCTGTTAAGATGTTTGTTACTTGGAACTCTTTGCCAAGGATTTGGAGCTGGCCAGCTGGCAGGAAGGGAGAGGAGTTCCTGGGTGTGAGGAAGAAAATATTGCTGCTGTGATTACTGAATAACCATGGAAAGGCTGGGAGAGTTGGGAGTGTTGAACAGGAGCTCCAGGGTGATTTAATTGTGGCCTCCTGGTGCCTGAAGGGGCCAATAGGAAAGAAGGAGAGAGAATATTTCCAGGGGCAGGAGGGACAGGAATGGCTTCCACTGCCAGAGGGCAGGGATGGATGGGAGATTGGGAAGGAATTGTTCCCTGGGAGGGAGATGAAGCCCTCAACACCTCCCAGGATGGCAGGAGAAGTGAATGCTGGAGAGAAGTGCTGGGACAGGGAGGGCAGGGCTGGGAGGGCAGCGCAGCCACGGAGCCCCAGCCTGGCCCAGGGTTGGGGACAAGGCACTGGGGACATCCTGGGACCAGTTCAGCAGCACAGTCAGGAGGCAGAGGTGAATTGTTTTCCAGCAGCTCTGACTCCAGGCCTCCTTGGGGATGTTTTAGCCATCACTCAGGTCATAATTTTAATTATGTTTCATGCAAACTGTTTTCACACTTGGCTCTAACAGCTCTCTGCAGAGCCTGCCTTTCCAGGTAAGATAACCAAAGTGCTGTTAATTACTTTGTTTTAAGCAGGTGAAAATAATTTGCTTCCATTTGTTATCTTTCCAGTCCACAGCACTCACACAGCAGCAGTAGAAATGGAGCTGGAATTAGCAGGGTTTCTGTACCGCTGGCTCCAATTAAGGAATATGAGTTGGGTTTGTTTCTTCCCTGCCATAATCTCATAAACATTTGGAAACACGTTTCCTAAGACCCTGTGCACCTTTCCAGCTCCACGTGAAGCTGGTGCAGGTGAGGCTCTGGGGATGGGCTGGTGTCAGGGTTGTAGTGGCTCCTTTGTCCCCTGGGACAGGTTCCATCCTCACGTCCTCCACATGGAGCAGGATTTCTGTCCCCATCCCCTGAGCACATCCCACTGCCAGAGCACAGCCACAGCCCTGCCTGTGCCCCTCTGCAATCCTGCACTGCTGGAGGTGCTGATCAGCCTTCAGCTCTGCTTCCCCTCATCCTGACGGGGGACGTGCTCTCAAGCTTCACCTGACACAGCAGCTTTTATCTGCAAAGCAGACAAGGAGGAGATGATAGGGGAAGATGCAGCCAAGGAGGAGATGATAGGGGAAGATGCAGCCAAACAGGAGACAGGGGAAGGATGCAGCCAAACGTGCTTGAGATTGATGCTCTTCAGCAGTGCTGTACTTGGTTGATTTTAGCTTTTATTTGGAAGGGTATAACTAATCCTTCTCTATTACAGTCCTATTTCCTGACTCCAAATCTCAATCCCACAGTTCTCTTTCTGGCAAAACCCCGATGATCTTTCAGGCCCCGAACAGCCTGGCTCTGTTGTGTGACTCAAAGCCCTGTTTATTTTGGTGGTTCAGGTGGGGAGGTTCATCTCTGGATTGATCTCTGGAGGTCCCACCCTGATAACTCCTCACAGCCGAGGGGTGGCTGGTGGAGCTGATGCCTCAGCCCAGCCCTGGGAGCTGGGAGCAGCGTCTGTCACCGCAGGCACTGCGGATCATCTCTCCAGCTTATCAGGAGCAGTTCATTGAGGCTGACAGAGCAGCTCGGAGGCAGCAGATAAATGATGTGCTGTGTCTGTGTACACAGAGCTGCCACTGCCCTGGAAATGGATCTCACGTGGCCAGTGCCACCTCTCGCAGGGACAGAGGGGAGCACTGTCACAGCCCTGTTCCAGGGACATCCCAGCATGACCCCCTCTCTGGTTACAGCTCCTGGGAATCAATGCAGGTACACCTCTGCTTTTCAAAGGAGCAGATTTCCTCCAGCCCTGAGTTGGGCCCTTGCCACAGGGATGTCTCCTGCCAGAGGCCATGGGAGGTTGGTAACATTCCTCAGGGATGTTTTACCAGGGAAGGGCAGCTGCCCCCAGGTCTGAGCTCACTGCCCAGTGCTCGAAAACCACAGCAAACCCCAAGTGTTCCCTGTAGCCAAGAGGGAAATTGTTACAGAAGCATCGTAAGAAGTGATTAACATTCTGGTTTATACTTTACATGGGCTGACATCCCCAGGTGCTTTGCCCTTGTCTCGAGCAGGAGTTCAGTGGGATTTCAGTGGGGTGCAGCCCCTCTCCAGGCTGGTTCACCTCTGTTTTTCTCCTGGAAATAGGAAGTGCGTGTTTTGTGCTATGCTCCACAGGGTATTTTCTTACTTGTCTTTGCAGACAGCTCCATGGAGCAGTGTCAGGGAAGGGTAATGGTTACCCCGTGCCATTAGGAAAAGCTTTCCAGCACAGCAGCTCTGTCTGTGCCCCCTGTGCCAGAGCTCTCTGCGTGAGCCCAAGTCCATTATTTATCTGTACACAGAGGAAAACATGCCCAGCTTTCCAACAGTCCATTCCTTCTTGTTCCCTCTTTCCAAAGAGGTGCTCTGTGCACAGGGACTGCACAGAATAACCTTTACATCATTCTGTGGCTTCTGGGCTGATGGGGATGAGGAGCTTCCCATCCTTGCTGGGATTCCCTGGGGAAAGCCTGCTTCCCTGGAATGAATGGGAATGGTTCTGCTGGAAACCAAGTCAGAGCTGCCTGGCTCTGGGCTGCAGTGCAGCCGTGTGTCTGATGGAATCGCTGGCTCTGTGCTGTCAGAGCTCAGGGTTCCTTCACCGCTCTGGGCAGAGAGGTTCACCAGCAGGCTGGGCTCAGTCCAGCACATTTGCAGGACACCAAAGCAAACACTCACTCCATGCACTCAAACCCTCCCACGCTGTCTTAAGCTCTAAGAGGGTCAGATCGTTGCCCCTTTGACCTGAATTGATGCTATTATTATGCCATTATCTTATCCAAGAGCTGCTTTTATTACTCTTCCTCTCGGATGCATTCCCAGCTCTCACAGCAAGAGCATCCTAACCAAACCCGAGGAACTAAAAACACACACCCCAGTAGCTGCTGCTGCTTGAAAGCTCTCAAAGCTAAAACAGACCTTTGAAAGAAAAACCTACTTCAAACCGCCCTGTGCCCTGGGGAACGGCGAGGTCGGACTCCTCCTTCCCATGAAATCCTTCTGGGAACTTCAAAGCAACGCTCATTAAAGGCGGCCGGGATATTGAATGTTTGTAATTGTCTCTTAGCCCTGGTGCTGCTCTGTGCGGGGTTCTGGCCGTCCCCTGAGTTCAGGGCTCTCTTCAAGGGTGCTGTCACTCACTCACTCACTCACTGCCTGTGCCCTGCAGGCTGGGTGTGCTCAGGGGCTGTGTGACAGCACAAACAGCCCTGTCTAAAAGGGACAGTAATAAGGGAGCCCTAATGGTAGGATGGAGCCCTGGATAGAACAGGAGGAATTGAGGAGTGGAAGTGTGTGAAGTGACAGACAGGACAGGGCTCCTGGGACGGAAATGCACCTGCAGCAGGTGCCCAGCCCTGCTCTGCATGCATGTGCATAAACATCATTATTCTAATGAGCTGGACTAAGGGTTTCAGTATTAATTGCACTCTGAACGGCCCGAGGTGAGCCAGGCACATCCAGGGGGTGCAGAGCAGGCTGCTCTGGCTCTCTGCTCCTGGTGCTCTCCTGACAGCTCCAGCCAGCTCTGGGGTTTTCAGTGATTCCTAAGGACAATCCATCCACTTATCCTGCTGGAGACCCTGCAGGGCCAGGTCCATCAGAAGGGACACAGGGATGGTCAGGACAAGAGGAAACAGCCTCGAGTTGCACGAGGGAAGCTTTAGGTTGGATTTTAGACAAAATCTCTTCCCTGAAAGGGCTGCCCAGCCCTGGCACAGCTGCCCAGGGCAGGGATGGAGTCCCCATCCCTGCAGGGATTTAAAAATGGGTGTGGCACTTGGGGACATGGGGCAGCGATGGCCTTGGCAGTGCTGGGGGAAGGGTTGGACTCGATGATGTTGGAGGACTTTTCCAAGTTCAGTGACTCTGATGGTGTCACCTGAGCATTGTGTCACCCCTTGTGTCACCTGAGCGTGTCCTGTGGCTGGCACACCCAGAGCCTGGCCAGCTCGTCACCAGCTGCCACCTGACCACTTGTGTCCTAGGAAATCCGAAATCAGGACACAGCAGGAGTGTTCTCAGCTCCTTGCCCTGCCTGCTGCTGTGTGGGCTCTGCTGAGGGATCCCCACACCAGAATGCCAACACTACTCCTGTCTGTGCTGCTGCACCAAGAGTGACAGGGGAGCCTGACAGCTGAAGATGATGCCATTTATGACAAGAGAAGGCTGCAAAGCAATTAGGCAGGAGCACACTTTTCCTAATGTTCTATTTGTTATTTCATTTACTCATATTCTGTTATTAAAACAGGATGTTCCATTGCTCCTCTGCATCAAAGCCATGGGGTCCGGGCTGGAGGGACCCAGCAGCACGGGCAGGGAATGGCTTTGTACAATGCAGCCACTGAGAGACCTGAGAAGGTGCCAGAACGCTGTGGTAGCACAACAAGAGAGATGTCAAAACGTGAAAGAACAATCCATTTGCATGTAGATGCCAAATTTAAAATTATTTTCTCCAAGCTTCATTCCATTTGTTGGGGTTTGGGCGAGCATGTAGAATCATTTAGGCCTGTTGCTTTCATCTCGCTCTCATCTAAATTCCCCAATTTAAAGGCAGCAGAGCATGGGGATAGCTCTGTCTCTCTGGCAGAGATGGAGGAGAAGCCACGTAGCTCCATTTTGCTTTTAGATGGACTAGAAGTAGGATTTAATAATCAGCCTCTGCTCTGCCTGGCACAAATGATATGGGTTGCTAAGCCAGAATTAAGGAAATGAAAGAGAGGAGCTAAGAATTATCTGCCCCAGTGACTGCAGAGGGAATCAGAGCAGGAGTTCCAGGCTCGGAGCCATCCCCGTGTCCGTCCCTGCTCGGAGCTGGCAATGCTGAGCTGATGTTTCATACGTTTGATAGCTGCAGATGCCTGGGGGCTGCAATAAAATTCATTTCTTGCACTGTAAATCTTTTCTCTTTAAGCGTGGAAGAGGTTACAAATGTGCATAAAATTGAAGTGCAAGTGATTACATCTCGCTGTGAGTCAGTATTGACAGCTCTGCCTTGCTCTGGGGTGCTGTGGGAGCTCCTTTCTTTGTGACCTGTGCCCAAGATAATGAAAACCAGCCAAGTGATGAAACTTATAAGTCCAAAGAGGATTTTTGCTCCCGTGTATTTGTTTTTAATGTGTTGTTGGCACAGAGGTGCAGCTGTTCCCCATCCTGTTGCTCACTGCTGGAAGGGGATGGGTGTAGGCTCTCCGTGCCCCCCACTGCTGGAAAGGAATGAGGAGCATTGTTTGGTGTCCTCATGCAGCTGTGCAGGTTGTCCCCATTTTTGGGTGCCTTGGGACAGGTGACAGCAAGGGCACTTCTGCCAGGCAGCCTTGGTACAGCAAGGGGAACCCTCCTCAGGCTGCAGCAGGGGAGAGTCAGGCGGGGAATTAGGAAACATTTCTTCACTGAAAGAAGCAAGAAGGCGGGATGCTCGGGGAAAGGGTAAAGCTCCGTGCCCTGTTGGGGTCGGCTTTTGCAGAGGGGCTGAGAGGAGCCCAGGGAGGCAGCGGAGTCCCTGTCCCTGGAGGTGTTCCCAAAAGGAGCCGCAGTGTCCCTCAGTGCCGGGTTTAGGGGTGTGCTGCTGGCGGCTGACGGGTGGATTTCAGGAGCTCGGGGGCTTTTCCAGCTCCGGGGTTACCTGTGCCGGGACCGCAGCCTGTGCCAGGTCCTGGCTGTGCACGGACTGTGTCCCTCAGCTGTCCCTCGTACTCCTTCCTTCTCCTGTCGGCATTGTCACTCTTCACCGCTAATTAGCGGAAAATTAGCATTAAAGGGCGCTGGTCTCTAACTGCGACTGGAAACCTCTTTTTAAGGTGCTTAAGGCTCTTTTGAAAGGTCTCCTTTTTTTCCAAGCAAGTTACACGGTGCAAATGCCTCCGAAGCGCCTTTATTTGCAAACAGGCAGGCAGGAGCCGGGATGTTTCCTTCTCACATCGTATTTGAGACCTAAAAACAACGGAGAACCCCGTTCCTGCTGCGACCCTTGGCGTGGTCCTTCGCAGGAGCTGAGGAAGGGCTGATGCATCCTCACAGGAGCTGAGGAAGGGCTGATGGATCCTCACAGGAGCTGAGGAAGGGCTGATGCATCCTCACAGGAGCTGAGGAAGGGCTGATGGATCCTCACGGAGCTGAGGAAGGGCTGATGGATCCTTACAGGAGCTGAGGAAGGGCTGATGGATCCTTCGCAGGAGCTGAGGAAGGGCTGATGGATCCTTACAGGAGCTGAGGAAGGGCTGATGGATCCTCACAGGAGCTGAGGAAGGGCTGATGGATCCTCACGGAGCTGAGGAAGGGCTGATGGATCCTTACAGGAGCTGAGGAAGGGCTGATGCATCCTCACAGGAGCTGAGGAAGGGCTGATCACAGGAGCTGAGGAACAGGAGCTGAGGAAGGGCTGATGGATCCTTACAGGAGCTGAGGAAGGGCTGATGGATCCTTACAGGAGCTGAGGAAGGGCTGATCCTCACAGGAGCTGAGGAAGGGCTGATGGATCCTCACGGAGCTGAGGAAGGGCTGATGGATCCTTACAGGAGCTGAGGAAGGGCTGATGGATCCTCACGGAGCTGAGGAAGGGCTGATGGATCCTTACAGGAGCTGAGGAAGGAGCTGATGGATCCTCACGGAGCTGAGGAAGGGCTGATGGATCCTTACAGGAGCTGAGGAAGGGCTGATGGATCCTCACGGAGCTGAGGAAGGGCTGCTGGATCCTCACAGGAGCTGAGGAAGGGCTGATGCATCCTCACAGGAGCTGAGGAAGGGCTGATGCATCCTTGAAGGGGCTGATGGATCCTCACGGAGCTGAGGAAGGGCTGATGCAGCGGGTCCGGGTCTCCCTGGACACTGGGAATGTCCCGGCACCGCAGATGCTGCTCCTGGCTCGCTGCCAGCACATCTAAATCAGCGGCCAGCCGAGGCTGACATAATTACATGTACATTAATTAACATGTATATGTTGTTTGCAAGAGGCCAATTTGTGCTCGCTGTCGGGGAGCCGTCACCCTTTAACAGAGCAGCAGCAGAGCGTGTGAGATCGGGATCTGCTTCCCGTGTAAAGAGCAGGGAATGCTCGTGTCTCCTGGATTAAAGCACGGAAACGCTGATGTTTCATTAGCGTCCCCCATTTTCATGTAAATTAATTTCTTTGAGGAAAATCAAATCCATACCTGGCGCTAATTGCCAATGCTAATGATGAGCCGTGACTCGGGAGAGATTCATTATCGAGGTAGACTGTCTCTCTGCTGAGCTCTCCAGGCCTGGAGCGTGTCTGGAGGATGCACGGAGGCTGCAGAAAAGCAGATTTGCAGATTGCAGGAGCAGAGTGGGGAAATGCACCCACAGCCATCGGGGACATGATCCCCCCTGGCCTGACAGCCTTTAAACAAGGAAGATTGTCTTTCCTCTCCAGAAATAACCACAGGGCTTTTATCGATCGTTTTATCTGAATTATGGATGATGCTTTGGTCAACTCCATTATCCTGGTGAGGCAGGGCCGTGCCAAGGATTGTGTCACTGTCTCACAGGTGCACCTTATCCACAGCATTCCTTGGCTCCATCCCTTTGGTACTGGTGGTTCTTTGTCCTCTTGGAAATGAGGAGTACTGGGGTATGAACTGTGAGAAAACTCATCAGCAAAATGAATGATTTTGCTGAGAGCCCCAGTAACACCCGGGAGGCACTGGAGGGGTGACGTGACCTGAACCTGCAGTGGGAGCATCCAAATCTCTGTCACAGAAACAGAGCTGCTGCTCTCTGAAATTGGAGCATGTAATGGGTAAAGCTGAAGTACATCACAAAATAATACACGGAATTACTTTGCAATCTGTTCCATGATGACATTTTTTTTCCCAGGCTCATTTTACCCTTCTCCAGCGTTTAACAGCGTTGCCCAGTTTATTGGATATTTGTAGTGTAGCCTTGAAGGATAATGAGTTTCATCCTGGCAGATGTTGGACACCTTCGTGTGCGAGAGGAGTTAATGGGAACTGATGATCAGCACTTTGTGGGATCAGCCCTTGACTGAACAGACAGCAGTGACTGTCTGGGGCATGAGCAAACAGCCGAAGGAGGGTTTCAGGATAGTGTTGCAGAGGGCTGCAGCTCCACGTGAGGTTCTTACATGTCCATCCTGGAAGTACCTGGGACTAAAATCCTTTCTTAGTCTGTCAGTGAAACAGTGAACACCATGGGAAATATTGATATTGCATCGTACTCAAAACAGTCTGAATTGCTGCAGGAGGGCAGAGCACGTGTTTCTGAAACACCTGAAGTGATCTCTGACTGGTGGCACTGGGGGGACACCCCCAGGGGGACACCACAGCCTGGGTGGGAGCAGAGGGAGCTGTGTCTGGTCTCTGAGGGCTTGAGGATGCTTGGGGGCCTGGCAGAGAACTGGGGGATGTTCAGGGGCTGACAGAGATTTGGGGGATGTTCAGGGACTGGCAGAGATCAGGGGGATGTTCAGGGACTGGGAGAGATCTGGGGTTGTTCAGGGGCTGACAGAGATCAGGGGGATGTTCAGGGGCTGACAGAGATCTGGGGGATGTTCAGGGACTGGCAGAGATCTGGGGGATGTTCAGGGACTGGCAGAGATCAGGGGGATGTTCAGGGGCTGACAGAGATCTGGGGGATGTTCAGGGGCTGACAGAGATCTGGGGGGATGTTCAGGGGCTGACAGAGATCAGGGGGATGTTCAGGGGCTGACTGATGTTCAGGGACTGACAGAGATCAGGGGGATGGTCAGGGGCTGACAGAGATCAGGGGGATGTTCAGGGGCTGGCAGAGATCAGGGGGATGTTCAGGGACTGGGAGAGATCTGGGGGATGTTCAGGGGCTGGCAGAGATCAGGGGGATGTTCAGGGACTGGGAGAGATCTGGGGGATGTTCAGGGGCTGACAGAGATCAGGGGGATGTTCAGGGGCTGGCAGAGATCCAGGGGATGCTTGGGACACACACAGAGCTCTGTGAGGGATGCTCCCGGGGCAGGCAGAGCTCCATGTCCTGTCTGGGTCTGGGTTTGCAGAGGGGCTGAGAGATGCCCTGGGAGGCCCAAACCCAAAGAAGTTGGAAAAGCAGAATTGCAGAACAAATCCAATTGTTGTTCTCACCTCTCCCTCTGCAGTGTCTCTTAAATCTTCCTGAGAGTTTGCAAATGAAACACACCACGTTAAAAACATCATCCAAAGTGTGAGTGGAGCCTGCCCCAGCTCAGCAAACTGCTTCAGTTATGCCAAATTCTCTCAAAGGCTGTGGGATTTAGACTTCAGTGTTTCAGCAAACTGGGATAACTGTAAATCCAAGCTCTTTTTTTGGTCTCTGCAGAGTTTAGGGTGGATCTCAGGGCAAGGTTCTTCCCCCAGAGAGGGTGCTGGGCACTGCCCAGGCTCCCCAGGGAATGGGCACGGCCCCGAGGCTGCCAGAGCTCCAGGAGGGGATGCCCAGGCTGGGAATGTTTGGATTCTGTGCAGGGACAGGAGCAGGACTGGATGATCCCTGTGGGTCCCTTCCCACTGAGGATATCCCGTGGTTCAGTGTCCTGGATCTGTCAGTGTTGCCAGAGCACTGCAGAACATTTTGCTTTGTGCTCAGCTGCAAATATTTGCAGTTTTTCCTGACAGGAGCGCGTAGCAGCGCTCATAAAGTTCTGACTGCTTTGATTTCCTTCTGTTTGCCAACAGATTGGATTTGAAGGTCATAATTAGGAAAGCTGGTACCTTCATCCCCATATCGAAGAATTCTCAGAAGTCATAAAACTTGAGTAAGAATCACTTTATCCACGAGAAAAGCCACGTTTAGCCCAGGAGATTTAAGAAGTTGGAGGAAATGACACTGTTTTTATAAAAAAGAAATCTTAATAGGATCTGCTTGTGGTGCCCTGGCAGCGCAGGCACCCAGACTGCGGGAGCCTGACGGAATCAATCCCTGCTAATTCTGGTTATGGCCAGGCTGGAGCCGCGGCTCCGCCCGGCCTGGGAGCCGCCTGCCCGGAGCCCTGCGGGCAGGAGCTGGGGAGGGAGCTGCCGGCATGTCCCTGCTCCTGCTGTGTCCCTGTCCCTGCTGTGTCCCTGCTCCTGCTGTGTCCCTGCTGTGTCCCTGTTCATGGTGTGTCCCTGTTCCTGCTGTGTCCCTGTTCCTGCTGTGTCCCTGTTCCTGCTGTGTCCCTGCTCCTGATGTGTCTCTGCTCCCGGTGTGTCCCTGTCCCTGCTGTGTCCCTGGTGTGTCCCTGTTCATGGTGTGTCCCTGCTGTGTCCCTGTTCATGGTCTGACCCTGTCCCTGGTGTCTCCCTGTTCCTGGTGTGTCCCTGTTCCCAGTGTGTCCCTGTTCCTGCTGTGTCCCTGTCCCTGCTGTGTCCCTGTTCATGGTCTGTCCCTGTTCCTGCTGTGTCCCTGTCCCTGGTGTGTCCCTGTTCCCAGTGTGTCCCTGTTCCTGCTGTGTCCCTGTCCCTGCTTTGTCCCTGTTCCCGGTGTGTCCCTGTCCCTGGTGTGTCCCCATTCCTGCTGTGCCCCTGTCCCTGGTGTGTCCCTGTCCCTGGTGTGTCCCTGTTCCCGGTGTGTCCCTGTCCCTGCTGTGTCCCTGGTGTGTCCCTGTTCATGGTGTGTCCCTGGTGTGTCCCTGTTCATGGTCTGCCCCTGTCCATGGTGTCTCCCTGTTGTGTCCCTGTTCATGGTCTGTCCCTGTCCCTGGTGTCTCCCTGTTCCTGGTGTGTTCCTGCTGTGTCCCTGTCCCTGCTGTGTCCCTGTTCCTGCTGTGTCCCCGTTCCTGCTGTGTCCCTGCTGTGTCCCTGTCCCTGATGTGTCCCTGTTCATGGTCTGTCCCTGTCCCTGGTGTGTCCCTGTTCCTGGTGTGTTCCTGCTGTGTCCCTGTCCCTGCTGTGTCCCTGTCCCTGGTGTGTCCCTGTCCCTGCTGTGTCCCTGCTGTGTCCCTGTTCCTGCTGTGTCCCTGTCCCTGGTGTGTCCCTGTTCCTGCTGTGTCCCTGTCCCTGGTGTGTCCCTGTTCCTGCTGTGTCCCTGCTGTGTCCCTGCTGTGTCCCTGTCCCTGCTTTGTCCCTGTCCCTGGTGTGTCCCTGTTCCTGCTGTGTCCCTGTCCCTGGTGTGTCCCCATTCCCAGCGTGTCCCTGTTCCAGGTGTGTCCCTGCTCCCAGCACATCCCCATTCCCAATGTGTCCCCATTCCCAGTACATCCCCATTCCAAATGTGTCCCCATTCCCGGCCTGTCCCCATTCCCGGCCTGTCCCCATTCCCGGTGCCCCCAGAGCAGCACTGCCACCGCCAATGGGCTCAGCTGCGGGCTCTGACCCCTCTCCCCTTCTCTTGCAGGCCCTGCTGCAAAAAAGAAGTACGTGAGCTACAACAACCTGGTGATCTAGGCCCGGCTGCCGTGGGTGCGGGCCGGGCCCGCCTGCCTGCGCTCCTCACGGGGCCGGGGAGCGGCACGGCGCTGCCGCGGGAGGCCACAGGAGCCCCGGCTCCAGGCTGCCCCCGGAACCTCCTCACGGCTCCCGGCTCGGACGGCGCTGGCCCGGCCCGGCCCGGCCCGGCCCGGCCTGGGAGCTGCTCCGGCCTCAGCGCCGCTGGGCCTCGGGCCCGCCGGGCCTCAGGAGCGCCTCCCCGGGCCGGCTCTGGACTCCAAGGGGCTAATTCTGTCTTTCTATGTACTTCCAGACTGCGAGTTTTTGAACTCTCTGTACAGTTTGTGAGGATTTTTTGCATATTTTGCCATCCATGTCGTTCCGAGGTCGCTCCGTCTGTTTTTTGGATGCACAGTTCCATGGAGGCCCTGTGCTCTCGGCACTTCCCGAACCAACCGAGGATCTGAGACCCGTGTACATGACTTGTATTATTACTCTTGTATCACTGCAATCCATATACCTTATTTTTTTTAACTAAACGAACAAACAAACAAAAAAAAAAAAAAAAAAAAAAAAAAGGAATTTAAAGACCAAAAACTGTGCTGGCGAAGTTTGTCCCCCCCCCTTCACACTCCGATGGGCTGCAGAGGAAGCAGGAAGGATTTTTGCTGAGTTTTAGTAGAGGTCTTGATCTTTGGAATGCATGCCAGTAATGTATTTTATGGTACATGTTAATAATTTATGTTTGATATTTGTATTTGTGTTCTATTTCGTTCTTTTCTTTAAGGTATATGACTATTTTGCAATAATTTCGATGATTCTTATGATATTTGGAGGGAAGAATATGGCTTTTACATGTCTTGAGGTTTTTCTTTGTTGATGCCCCACCATGATTGACCAGTGTGATAAGGACTTACAGAAGCATGTATGTTTTATACTGTTTGTAATAAGTAATTTCGTTAATCTTGCTGCTTATGTGCCAATTTAGTGAAACCAATCTTTGCCGCAACCTCCTCCCTCCCTTTCCATTCTCTCGATCCTGTGATATTATCCAAGAATGTATCAATAAAGGATTTTGGTTAACTTTTTTTTATTCACTCCAATAAATATATTTTTTCAGTTGTTCCCTCCCCCTTCCCCCTCATGACTTAACATTTATTTCATGGCATTGTCAGGCGTCCAAAAGCCTGGCACAGAGGAGCAGGTCTGGAGGAAGTCCTGGGGCAGCTGGCAGTTGATTGCAGGGGGAAAAATTGTTTGAAAGGCGCTTTTAAAGATCTATAACAATCCCAAAAGCCAACCTAGAGTCCCCAACCTCCTGCCTGTGTTTGGTATCTCCAAAGCTGTTGTCAACAGCTCAGACTCCTGATGCCTTTGAAGGACGTTCCGTTCAGCAGCGCACCAGAAGGTAATTAAGTGAGCAATTAATCAGAGTCAATCTGCCAGGCGCGGGCTGGGTGAGCTGGGGCAGGAAAAGGGAAAAGTTGAGGCGAGAGGTGAGAGGAAACTCATTCCCTTTGCAGCACAGCACCTGCAGCACCTTGGGCATGGCAGCCACGGCTCGGAGCTCTGACGGATCCCGGGGAAGGTATTTAGCCTCCCATTTTCTGCAGACAGCTTGGCCAATTACCCTGATGAGGTTAATCAGCATCAAAAGGAGCTGTGACAGCTGCGACAGGGCCACGGTGGCGCATGGAGATGAAGAGCTGCGTGCCACAGCCTGCCTGACTCTGCCCGGGCTGGGGGATGCTCCTGCACCCGAGAATGAACTGCAGCTGGCACCAGGTGAAACTCCACCAGGTAAAGGCTTTGTTAGCAACAAACTAATTACCTGCCCCACTAATGAGGAAGGTGCAGGGGCTGCAGCATTTTCCTTTTCCCATAAATAAAAGGACAGAGCCAGCATTGGGCTCAATAAGTACGTTGCCATCAAACAAATGTTTCTTGCTCAAAGACTCTCTTCTTTTTTCTGAATGGGGAAAAAAATGGTTTGTTGGTTTGTTTTTGCTTTATTTTGGTGAAAAGGGGACAGGTGGAAAGGGGGAATGGTGCTGCTGAGAGGGAGTGATGGGGAATTAGGGACCCTGGAGGCATGAATGGCTCTCTCTACGCTGTACCTACAAATATACATAAATATATCTGTGTGTATATATATGTATATGTACATAAATATATCTCTGTGAGTATATATATATATGTACATAAATATATCTGTGTGTGTGTATATATATATATACACACACATGACCACTGTGTCACATACACATGTCCTGGGCAGACTGGGAGCCCCAGGCAAAGTCCCCAGTTTTAGGGAAGCTCTCCTGTCCAATCACGAGGGGGAGAAAGGATCCCCCAACTTCCTAAACTCCTCAGAGAGGAGTTGGGGTGCAGCTGGATCCAAGCTCAGCCCCAAACTGTGCCAGCCCTTTGTGCCTAACAGACTGTACAGGTGTTACTGACTCCTACACAGCCTTTTCCTGCAGGATTAAGGGTGGCAAACCAGATATATTTATATAAAACCAAATGATTTATTAGGATAATGATTGGACAAAAAGATCTTTCCTGCTCAAAGCACCGCTCCAGCAAAGTGCACTCTTTTTCAGCAGTTTTAAAGCAAACCCAACGATTAAGTAGAGATTGATGTTACTCACCCAGACCAAGGACTGTGGGCAAATCTCCAAGAGGTGACTTCAAGGAGCATCCCAGCTCCAGGGAGGAATCTCCACACACATTCCAGAGGGTCCATGAGGAGTCCCTGCCATTGAGAGTGGGGCTGGGCTGGAGCAGGAGGAATCTCCACACACATTCCAGAGGTTCTTTAGGAATCCCTGCCATTGAGAGTGGGGCTGGGCTGGAGCAGGACAAGGCTGCACTGTCGGATGAGTCCAGGCCGTGTCAGCTCAGCAGCTTTGCATCACTTTGGAGCAGCAGTGGCTCTTGTCCGTGCCTTTATTGGGTGCCTCAGCAGCTCTGACACAGCCTCCCTCCCTCCGGGGATATCCAGCGTTGGGATTGATGAGCCAGGCTGGTTTCAGCATTATTTACCCCAAAAGCAGCGTGACCCCTTTCATCCAGCACTGACAGCTTTGCAAACAGGGCCTTGTTGGAGCTGTTTTCCCCCATTCCAGGCAGAGCCTCCTGCCACAGAACTGAAAATCACCACATAATCATGCCGGTTGTATTAATATTTTTAATATATTTAATAATATGAGTGCATTAGTAATTTCTCTATCACCTCCACCCCTATTCCTATGCATTAGACTGAAGCAAGCCCCTGAGCCCAGCAAGGCTCTGCTTCAAGAGCTGACACGAGGTGAAGATGTTGCACTCTGCACCCTGGATCAATTTTTGTTTTTATGTCACAAACTGCACCACGCTATTACACCCACACAGCTCCTTTCAAACACACAACCACGAGCCTTTAACTCCATTTAGAGTCTTTTATTTTACAATTGGCTGCACTTAGCATCGGTGCAGTGTTACCATTGTTTCCATAACAGCTTCATCTCATTCCCTGCTGAGAGCACTTTGGTGTCACTGCACTGGTTTGGTGCCTGCACACTGGAATTTGTACTGGTTTGGTCCTTGCACACTAGGATTTCTGTACTGGTTTGGTCCCTGTACACTGGGGTTTCTGTACTGGTTTGGTCCCTGCAGAGTTTCTGCACTGGTTTGGTCTCTGCAGGGTCTCTGGTCCCTGTCAGGGGTGTTTTTACACCTGGTACCTGTGCAGGTGCAGAGGCCCTTTGCCTTCAGGCTGCACATTTCATGTCCTGTCAGTGCTGGGGCGTTTCCAGTCTGGACCTGGAGAGCTGCTGGGATTTTCCCAAAAGCCCAGCCCGCGTTGGTGGGAGCTGCACAGGGAGCCCAGGGCTGTGCAGAGCAGGGAGCTGATGGTGCCTGGATGGAAAATGGAAATGGAAAATGCCTGGGTGCTCCATGGAGAGCTGTCCTGCTCTGGAGGAGAGCCAGGGGACAGGAATGACCTCCCCGGGGTGCAGAGGGGCTGAGCATCCCTCGCCCTCGGGCTGTGCTCTGGGACCCAGCTGCACACAGGAAATGTTCCCTGCTGTGAAAAACGCCCCTGTGATCGTGAAAGGGAAAAATTCCCCAAGAATGGGAGTGATTTTTTTTGTTGCCGTTTATTATTGAGGCTGAATTACACCAAATTGTTTTGGTATGGAAATGCCAAGTTTATTGTTCATTAAAATCATTGCAGAGTTAAGCTTTCTGGGCATGTTGTATGATAGATAATGACAATTATTTACCCTGAGTCAGAGCTTAGTCTTAATTTGTGACATTAATTGCCTTTATATATAATTAAATGCACTATAATGCTCCCATATGCAGAATCTGAGCATCCATGAAAGTGCTAATCAAACATATTTATTAATTTCTAAGAGAGCTTTTTGTCAAGGCTTTGATACACTTGAGTGGTTTTTGGTAAATAACATTTTTTAAAGATGTTTAGCAAAATATTTTGATAATTGCTTTTTGTGCTAGTGGCATAATTAATATTATTTCTAATAGATTAATAAGAGCTGAGGGCTGAGGTGCTGCTTCCACCCAGCTTGGCTGCTTTGCCTCTGGCTCTCGTGGAGTCAGGATTCCACCAGCAGCCCTCAGAGCCTCAGGTCCTTCCCAAAACCACTCCAAAAAGGGGAATTTGAGCGTGTTGAGGGTGGCTGAGCGCAGGTTACAAACCCAGAGCCCCAGGAGATCTGAGCTGTGCCCTCTGCGTTTGTTCCTGTTCCTTATTCACCCTCACAAACACAAATGGGTTTGAACTTCCACCTCCCACACCTGGGGCTGCCAGCTTCAATTCCCTGCTCCACTGGGGGCTTGCCAATCATCAGAGCTTTATTTGATATGTGCTGAGGAGAGAAGGGACAAGGGCTGTGGGGGCAGGCTGCATTTGCAGGGTTATTTCTGTCCCCTGGGAGCTCCAGGGGGAGCAGGGCTGGCTATCTGCTGGCCTTCATGCAGTCACAATTATTTATTATTAATAAACAATAATTTAAACAATTATTTAATTTTTAACAAATTAATTTTATAGTTAAATGAAAAATTAAAATTAAATTATTCTATCATTTTATTATTATTATATTATGTTTAATTCTAACAATTATTTTGTATTAATAAAAGCTTATCTGAAAGATTGGTCAGGCACTGACACAGGAAAGTGTTGCCCTCCCCATCCCTGGAAGAGTTTGGGAAATGAGATGTGGCATTTTGCAATGTGGCTGAAGGCCATGGTGGTTGAAAGTTGGACTTGATGATCTTGGAGTTCTTTTCCACTCTTAACGATTCTGTGATTCAATTCTACTCGTACCACACATTTATTTTCAGTGAATTTTATTTTCATTAAATCTGTTACTTTATACCACCCAAGAAGAATACTCTTTTTTTTCTTTCCCTTAAGAATGATCTCAACTTTATTTTTTCCTTCAGTTTTCTGGTGCTGAGCCTTTGGCTGGTGCCAAAGGTGCAAAGGCTGGTGCCAAAGGGTGGCACTGGGCAGAGCCATGGCCCTTTTTCCCTTCTTCCCTTTTTCCCTTCTTCCCTTCTTCCCTTTTCCCTGGCTGTGCCCAGGCAGTGACAAAGCCTCTCCTCTGGCTCCCGGGAAGGTTCCAGCAGCCCAGTGACGTGTCCCAAACCACAATGACAGAATGTCCTTCCTTTCCACCTGCCAAAATAACTCCCAAGCAAGAGGCTTTGTCTGGGTTAATCTCAGGCTTATTGTCCCTGCAGAAGATTTATTAAATCCAGCAATGACAGCAGTTCTGTCTCCCAGTCACAAGCTTTTATCTTGTTGTTAAAAGTTTCAAACAGCGTCTCACACAACAATGAACATCACACACATTTCAATGAGCCCCTTCAAGGAAGAACCTCAGCTAATCTGTGATGAATGGATCTCAATCTAGTGCTCCTTAACTTATAAAAATGACTGTCTCTCACTATATTGAATCAGAAGATAAGTGAACCTTGCTCTTCGCTTTTCAGCTGGTGTAATCCTGTATCTGCTCTCTGCGTGTGCCTTTGGAGCAGACAAATCAGAGTGTGGGTGCCTGGAAAGGAGGGCCAGGGGCTCAGCACACACTGCTGGACATGCAGGCCAGGCAGCAGAGTGTGACACAGGAGACACGAGGAGCTCTGGCTCTCCACGTGCTCTGCTTGGTGCTGCCCTGCTCTGGACTGGGCTCCCAGCAGCACAGGGTGAGCAGCCAGAATTACCCACTGCAGGATCAACACAGGGTCAGGGACTGCTCAGCCCAGCCTGTGCTGTGTGCAGAGTTCAGGATTGTACAGAGACTGAGACTGCTCCAGATCACTCTGGGACTGCTGCTGACACTGCTCCTATGGCTGCTGCTGTGGCTACTGCCATGGCCACTGCCCCATGGCTACTGCCCTATGGCCACTGCCCCATGGCCACTGCCCCATGGCTACTGCCCCATGGCCACTGCCCCATGGCCACTGCCCCATGGCTGCTGCTGTGGCTACTGCCCCATGGCCACTGCCCCATGGCTACTGCCCCATGGCCACTGCCCTCTACCACGCAGTGAAAATTCCCTTGACCCCATGCCACCCCCAGGCTGTGCCATCCCATAAACAGCAAAGATAAACAATCCCCTAGAAGGTCACACCCTACAATCCTCTCCCACAATGGGTGCAGAGGCCACAAAGCCATGATCCTCTTTGCCATGGCCATCCCTGGTGCCCTGGATGTGCTTCCTGGGCACCTCTGGGCCAGGGAAGAGGCTCCCTCTGGGCATTCCAGGCTGCTGTTCTAGAACACACACAGTGGAACCCAACAATCCACAGCCAGGAGTTCATTCTTTTCCATCACTGCACCATTGTGGGCCTTGTCTTCTCCCCTGCAAACAAGCAGGACTCTGACAGTGAAATGACCCAGAAGTGTTGTTTCCTTCTACACAGCCCCAAAAGGTGTTTGCTCAGCCTCGGGCTGGTGCACAAAGTGCAGGGAGGGCAAGGACCTGCACACCTGAACTGGGACTGGCACAGGGAGGGAGGGACACACTGGGCACTGAGCTCAGCCTGTCCCCTCCCTGGCACTCAGGGACCCCATCCCTGCCTGCCCACCCTGCCACCGTCCCTCCCTGCCCTCCTCAGCTCTGCTCTGTGCCTGTGCCATCACTTTGTCTCCTGGGTGCAGGAGGTTCCTGTGGTTTCTCCTCTGGTGGAGCAGCAGCTGCTCAGTCTCCTCTCCATCCCCACTCTGGTTTTTGCTGTTTCCCTTAATGCCTTTTCCTGGCCTTAGGAAATGAAAGCCCAGACAGGCTCAGAGGGTTGGGCTCGTTTCCCTCGGTGTTTCATAGGATCCCATTGATGCATTCCTTCACCCAGGTGACAGCGTCACAATGGCCTTTGCAGCCCCCAGTCGAGTGTACAATTAAAGCCCTTACTCATTAGCATATCTAACGAGAGGGCCCAATAGGGGCTGGGCTGGGCTCATTTCCAGTTCACAGGATCTGTCCTGCCAGGGGACCTTGAGTTCTTACAACAATCGAATGTTTGCTCTTCTGACTCTGCAGCTCTGGGGTGTTTGCTCTCCCAGGCTGCAGGACACCAAGAAACCGGGCTGAGTTATCACCTAAAGCATCACAAGCGTGCATGGTAATACCTGTGGATACAGGGAACTGTGTAAAAGTTATTTAAAAGAAAAGGCAAAAAATCCTTCAGGCATCACCCTGAGCCCCCTGCAGCTGCAGGAGCAGCACTCAGGTGTTTGTTCTCACCTCACCCCCTGCACCTCTCCCTGCCCAGCACAATTACCTCTTCAAAGCTTCTGCACTCCAAACTCTGCAGAGATGTGTTTATTTACAGGGAAAAACTGCAACTTTCCCTCACACAGGGAAAACGTGCCTGGAGGAGGATGTGCCACGAGGAAACACCTGAAGTCCTGCACTTTAAAGGCTGCCAAGGCTCACAGAGAAGGGAGGCAGCTTGAAAAGACAGATCATTTTTCCCCAGGTATGGTTCTTCAAAGAGCTGGAGCTTGCCTTCTCCATTCTGCCAGCAAAAGAAAATACATATAAAATAAAATAGAATAAAATGATATAAAATAAAATAAAGAAAGAAGAGGTGTGTAACCTCAGGTTTTCAGGGCAGTTTCCTTCAGCCATGTCGGTTCCTGGCTTTGTTTGCTTTGCTTTCCTTCAATATTTACAGAAGGAAATTTCAATTGCTTTGCTTTACTTAAACATTGAAGCCATTGTGTGCTTTATGGGCATAAATATTTGTTTTCTTTAAAATCTACTTAGCTGAAAGATCAACATCAGAGGAAGAAACCAGAAATTACACTGGAATTTAAGAGGAACAACAGCAATTAACTCTGCCAAGGTGTTAACCTTTCAAAACGCTGCCTTTAATGAGTGATGCACAAACATGTATGGATTGTTCAAAAGTCATTTTCTCCATTTCAATCCATTTTTTCCCTCTCGTTTTCTCATTCCCATTCAGGTGCACGTGAGCCCTTTCCATCCCCACTGCTGTGATGGAGGCAGGGATTTGAGGGCAGGGCCATGGGTGATCTGAGGCCAGGAAATCCCAGCAGCCCAACAGGAGCCCCCAGAAGGATTTAAATTTATTGTCTGAAGTCTGCAAAGTCTGCCTTCCTTGGCCTCAAGATGGGTCCACTCCAACTCAGTGCATTCTGATTCTATGAACTCATTCTGCCTTTCCTTTCTAACTCCATTAAAGGCTGGGATGTGAATTGGTGTGTGCCCAGCACTGCACTGCCAGGGATCTGCTGCTCAGACTCTTTGCTGTCAGATGAAGGCATCTGGAGGCCAGGCTGGGCTCCCCCTGCCCCACCCACACCGTCCCCTCTCCACTGAAACGAGGCACAAGTCACATTTTCATTCCTGACCCTGCCACAGGGTTCAAGCACTGTAATTATTTCTCCTCTAGCAGCAGGTGTCACTCCCATTATGTGCAAGCTTGGAGGCTCAGTTCCCATGCAGCCTGCACTGTGTATCCCTGCACAGCACCACGATGGAATAAAAACACACCACCAGTTCTTCCCAGGATGAAACCATGTGTACCCGAAACACCTTGGCTGTTTTTCCCAAAAAAAGTTGAATTAACAGTAAAGCTTTCCCCCTCCCTGGGCAGATGAGTGTACTTCAAACACCTTGGCTGGTTTTCCCAGCAGATGGTTAAATTGACAGTAAAGCGTTCCCCCCTCCCTGGGCAGAGAGGGGCTGTTTTTATGAAGATGCTGATTTCTGGACAGGGGCTGCCTGCTCTGTGCAGGCTGAGGAAGCCTCAGGAGGGGGAGTGAGCTCTGCTCAGAGCCTTCCTCCATCACCTGCTGCCCCTCCCAGCACGAGCAGGAGCCGAGCGGCTCTGCCAGGGCAGCCCTGGGGCTCACAGGCCTCTTCCCAGGCAGAAATGTTGTTGTAATTCCGTCTCTGGTGTGATCATGAAGAGACTCTCAGTGCATTCCATTTGTCACACTCTGGGTGCTGCACGGGACCCCCAAAGCCAGGGCAGGAATGGTGCCAAGGGCAGGAGGTCCCCCCGGAGCAAGGGCAGCTCCTGGCTGCACCAAAATCATCCCTGAGAGCAGCAGAAGGGATTGCAGAGCCTCAGGAAGGCACCAGCACTGCCAGCCCTGCTGCAGCTGGGGCTCCAGAGCCTTTGGGGTGAAAGGCAAACCCCCCTGGGCAGCAGCAGCTGCCTCTCCCAGCCCCAGCCCCACTGCCCTCGTCCCCTTTCCCAAGGGATGCTCCAGGACGTGCCCTGGCCACAGGGCACCCAAGGCACTTTGTCACCTGCCTGAGGTGAGTGCTGCTCCTTCCCCACACCCCTGAGCTGATCCCGTGGGGAAAGGAGCTGGGAATGCACCAGAACAGAACACCTCAAACACACAATTAATGCCAGGCTGCAGGAGCTCTGTAAAACACGCCTGGGCCTCCAGCCTCAAATAGAAATTAGCAGGTGGGTGTTAATGTGTTTTTTCCCTTCTGTCACAATGATGGATTTTTCACTTTAAAGATAAGACAGTGCCTGATAGAGCCAAATATTGACAGAGGAGATAAAGAGGCCTGTTATGATAATGGGCAGAATGAAATGCTGTTTATAAAAGTGTACCTGGGAATACACAGCTTTCCCTTCTGTGCAATATTGATCCCCTCCAAAGAAACAAAACCAGCTTTTTTTCTGCCCGCTCTACCTGTGCCTGTGTTTTATACCTGCAGCAGAAACTCCTTCTAAAAACAAAGATCTCACGTTTTGTCACTTGCTGACTCAGTGCTGCTTGGCTCCGAGTTCAGGAATGGGCAAATACACAATTTATGGCCAAATACACAATTTATGGGCAAATACACAATTTATGGGGTAATTCCCCTGCTGACAGCCCCTCCCCATCCCTGGGGCTGAACAAACCCAGGCTCCCTCCTTGCTGGAGCAGAGCAGCCACACCAGTGCCTTTCCCAGGGCTCCATCCCACCCAGCTCCCGGATGTAAAATGGTTATGGAAAATCTAAAGCATATATGGTTATAAATGGTCATATAAACCATCAAACACAACCAGAAGTGCCTAATAACTCCAGAGAAAGAGCCTGCCAGGCTCTGTCAGATGCAACTCCATCATCTCAAACCTCCCTGGAGTTTTCCTGTGTAATCCATCACTAAAATGAAATTATATCAGTTACCATAGAAACATCTTGACCAATAGCCTGGTGGTTTGGTTTTTTCCCAGGAAGTGAAGTATTGTTCCATTCCCACCCCGAGCTGCCCCTGTGCCAGGGCTGCTTTGGGTGAGCTGATGTTCTGCTTGGCAAAAGGCAGAGTTTTCCATTTTGCTCCCGTTCCTGTCAGTGCCATTATCGCTGCTGCTGCTGCTGCTGCTCCTTTTTCCTCTTTATTCATAAAGTGCTGAGTACCAGGGAACTGCTCAGAGCACGAGTAATGAATGGCTGAAACACACACCAACATATCCATGTGGGGCTCTCCATTTCCACTGGAATGTTGGACATTTTATAGCAAAGAAATCCCATCCAACAGCAAAGCTGCTCCTGGGAGGAGGAGGGGAATATTCTGGAATCTTCGGAGAATCCCCCAGGAATGAATCCCTGGGGCCAGAGGGACGAGCTCTGAGCCCTGGGCTCCTCCAGGGAATCCAGAACTGGAATTTTGGGAGGAAATTGGAGCACACCAAGACACTTCCTTCACCTTTTTAAGACCATCCTGGGGTCCCTCAGCCTGTGGCAGTAAAATTTCATTGTGGACACAAATTCATTTCCATCCTTCATCCCAGCCTGACTCTCCCTGGAATCCCCAGATCCACGGAGCACTGGGACCCTCCTCATCCTCACCAGCACGTTTTTCATCCCACACAATTGTTCAGATTTCTGCTGTGACTGCAGCCATAAATCGTCCTCATTCACCAAACCCAGCCCGCAGCCATATGTTATTGCAGGAGGCTGAATTTTTATAGAGTTGTATTTTTTATGTCCAAAACAGCACAAAAACTTCTGCTTGCAATCCAAACAAAGCCTGTTCTGAACCTTTTTTTTGTTTTGCTTGGAGATTGTATTTCAACCGCTTGCTTAAAATTAAAACCTAAAGGAGGAATCATAAGAGGCCTGATTTATTATTAATCATGGGGGAAGATAAATGTTTTCAATCACTTTATGTCTACAAAGCTCTGCAGATCCCACCAGGAACTTGGATGGCTCAGGCAGCTTCCTGGGCATTTTAATCTTCAATATAAATCCATTCTCAAAGCAAAAAAAAAAAAACCAAAATAAAAAACCCAAACAACCAAACAAATAAAACAAATAAATAAAAAACCCCTGCACAAACACAAAAAAAACTCCAAAAAACCAACCAAACAAACAAAAGAAAAAAAAAAAAAACATAAAAACAAACAAGAAACCAACCAAACAAGCAAAAACCAACCAAAAGAAACCCCCAAAAAGCCACCAAAGCAAGCAAGAAGGAAAGGCAGCAAAGCCCGGGGGTCAGCAGTTGGGAACACGGAGGGATCAGCTCAGCCACTCCCTTCAGGCACTGACCAGGTGTAAAAATCCCTCTTCTCCATCCTGGCAGATTGTTCCTGTTTGCCTCTCCTGCCATTCCCAGCGCTCCCAGCTCTCAGCAATCCGATTCTCTGCTCTCATCTGCCTGGGGCTCTCCAGTCCTTGCTGGGGTTTGGGTCAGAGCCTCCTGGTGTGAGGTGGGATTCACACACTGCTGCTTTCCATGGCTGTGTGCCCTGATTTCTGCCCAGCCTGCAGCATGAACAGGCTGGATTATTTTAATTTTCCCAGAGCTGTTGCTTTGCCCATTAGGTGGGACATGATGGGCATTATTGGGCTGATGCTGCACCAAAAATTCCTTTTCACAGAGTAGCACTGAAACTTTTCCACATGAACTACACGTTCCCAATACCAGGAGTGCCTTCCACAATACTTAAAGTATTATTAAGTGCATTTATTTTCATATGCAGTCTAAGTGCTGGTCTGAAAGGAGACCCCAAAGCTGTTTGCTGACACGCACAGGAAGCACGGCAGGGATGGGCTTTGCTTCCATCAAATACCCAGCACTTTGGGAAACTTTAAAGTGGGAAAATGAGGGAATGCTCCTAAGTGCAGGATTGAAAGGCAAGGTTTGAGCTGTGCAGGGTGCCCAGCAGCCAGGCTGGAGGAGCAGCTCCTGTCACTGATGTGGCAGCACAGCGTGGCTGGGAGGCACCAGGGATTGTCCCCCCACCACCCTCCTCAAAATGGGCTTAAATCACCATAAATCCACCAGCTCAGCCCAAGCACTTGGAACATCCCCATCCTCCTGCCTTAGAGCTTCCCTTGGAGCCAGGGAGGAGCAGCAGGGATCTGTTCTTCTCTCCATCCCTGCAGAACCAGGGACCCCTCCCCAGCCCAGCCTGGGACACTCCAGGGATGGGGACTGGGACAGTTTTCAGTCTCTCACAAAGATATTTACATTAAAAGCTGCTTTAGCAGCACCATGGGACAGGATTTAAGGAGCAGCAGGGGATTTGCTCTGGCCAGGAGCTGGTTGGGAAGCAGGATACACGGGATAAATCCCTGTGAGTGCTGCCCAGCTCCAGTGACCCCCAGGGCTGCTGCATCTTTGTAGGCACAAACCAGAAACCACAGCTCTGAGCTTGTGCTCCACTGCAGAGCAGGCAATTAAAACTGGGCCGCCGTGTTTGATTTTCAATATCTCATTTAAATCTTGTAACAAAGTCCAATTAACAACCTTGGGAAAGTTTTCTGAAATTTAGTGCTGCTCCACCACAATGCTTTTTATGCCTTTTCCTCCTGCACAGCCTTTCTTCTTCCTTTGAATCCAGGCAGTATTAAGGAAATATTATCTTTGTAAATGCAGGTGAAGTTGATGATATTATTGATTTCAGATAGCTGCCACTTCAAGACAAATTTCCACTTCGGTCTGGAGGCGCAGAACAAAGATTTCCAATGCTCTGAATTATTCAGAGTCCTTGCTCCCTGGGGGTGAGAATGGCTGTGGGGAGGAGCAGGGCTGTGGGGCCAGGGATTGACCCACCTGAGAGCAAAGGGGATGTGCAGCAGGAGCAGGAGGGAGCCGAGCACACGGACACAGCAGAGCTGGGAAATCACACAATAAATGGATTTTATTTCTCCTTCAACCTCAGTCCTGCCCCAGCCATTCCCTGCAGCCATCCCAAACACCCTCCAGAACAAACACCGTTGGCTTTGGGACCTCATTTGGGTTATTTTCTCCCAAACTCTGCAAAGCTAAGTGCACAAAAGGCTGGCACTTCCCTGCCAGCACTGGGAGCTCCCTGCTCCATCCTGGGTGCCCTGAGATGTCCCAGACCTCACACCTGCTTCATGTGAGGCTGCAGGGGTCACCCTGGGAATTCTGCTCCCCAAACAATCCTAAATCCCCTCTTTGAAGAGATCCTGGATCCATCCCTCAGCACTGCAGCGTGAGACACTTCCCAGTCTGAAAGCACTTAATGAGATAATTTGCAGAGAGCTTTAACGAGCTCCAGCCATCTCTTGGCTCCATCCCACCTCGGCAGTGCTGCCTCCCTGCAGCCACTTTCACAGGTACAATTTGGCCCTAGAAACTGGCTGGTTTTTTTTTAAAAGCACTGCAGTCTAAATCATGTCATGTTCTCAGTGAAACATTCAGAGAGTAAATGTAGAGTCCTGGAGAGAAAAATGTTGCTCACGATTTTCACATAATGGAGCTGCAGCATAAAAACGCCCTGGGCTGAGTAATTGTGAAAGTGGAGCCAAAAATAAAACCCTGAATTTTTTCCCAAAGTGAATTTCAGGCTCCCATATCCATGGCAAGAATAAAAGTTTAATTTCCATCAATATAAAAGGATTAGAGCTTAGATTTGCATGGATTGTCACAGAGCTTGGCTCCAACAGCCCCAGTTCCTGGCTCAGGCCTTGGTGGAGGTTGGCCCACACACTCAGCTGCAGCAGCAGCAA
This sequence comes from Eopsaltria australis, assembly GCA_034509425.1. Taxonomy (NCBI): domain Eukaryota; kingdom Metazoa; phylum Chordata; class Aves; order Passeriformes; family Petroicidae; genus Eopsaltria; species Eopsaltria australis. The sequence goes on from JAVTVJ010002429.1 coordinate 85,571, forward strand.
ATGGCAAAATCTAAATTCCCATATTTTTTTCATTTGTTTTGTCCTCTCTGATGTCCATATTTAGGTAGAAGTTCCACTTTCATTAAAGGATTCCTTTTTTTTTTCCCAGGGCCTTGAAAGACCTGCATCCAAGAGCAGAGGCAGGAGCTGCCTGGGCTGGCACAGGGCTCAGCCCCTCCTGAGCCCGAGGAAAACATAAACCACACAAAGCTCTAAGGAATTCCAGCCCCAATTATCAAACAGAGAATCAGTGCCACAATCTGAAGGGGCATTTGCCACCAGATCTGTCCCCCACAGCACCACAGCCTCCAAGGGCTTCCCTGAACATCATCAGCCTGAGCAGGTGAGTCCCAGAATCCCAGAATCATTTCAGCTGGAAAAGCCCCCCAAGGCCATCAAATCCAAGCTGTCCCCAGTCCCCACCTTGTCCCCAGCCCAGAGCTCTGAGTGCCACCTCCAGCAATTCCTGGGACACCTCCAGGGATGGGCACTCCAAACCTCCCTGGGCAGTTCCAAGGCCTGAGCACCCTTTCCATGAGGAAATTCCTGCTGATGCCCACCCTGAGCCTCCCCTGGCCCAGCCTGAGGCCGTTCCCTCTCCTCCTGTCCCTGTTCCCTGGGAGCAGAGCCCGACCCCCACCCCTACACATTCCCTGCTTTGCCAGAGGTGTCTGGGCTAAGGAAGTTTTGGTGGCTATTTTTCCTCTTTTTTTCCTCTTTTTCCCCTCTTTGTTTCCTCTGCAAAAGCCACTGTCACAAACCAGGACGAGCTTTTGCCACGTTCCAAGCAAACACAGAGACTCCGAGCTCAAATTGCTCTAATAATTCATTCCGGTCTTGAAATCCCCGGGGTTATTTCACAGAAAATGTATTTTAAGTTGTTTGGCTCCAAAAATGACAAGATAACAGACGATACATATTCATTTGCTCCCCCAAGATGGTGATGAGATGTTACAAAATAAAGCAGCAGCTCCTCCCTCCCCCGACCAGGCTGGTGCCTTTATCTCCCCGATAGCACCCGAATTGTGCTGCCATTTATCTCGAGGGGGTGTTTATGGAAGGGATTGTTTGCAGCTGGAGCTACAAGGCATGAAACAAACTGATAATGGAACTTTTCTTTTGAAGCTCATTCTTCTGCCGTGGCATTTTTCTTTTTTTCCCTTTATGAGCTCCGTGACAGGCGAGCAGTAATTTCCTTTCTGTATTTCAGCACAAACAACAGATTAGTGTCACACTGTTTGCTGGGAGCTCCCGCTCGCTGCTTGCGCGAGCACTTGTTGGTGCTCGGCGCATTCCAAATAAATAATGTGGTCATTCATGAAGATAAAAAACAGAAACATCTCCCTGGCACGCTGAGGAGCAGCTCCTGAGCGTGCTGTGAACCAGAGGCAGGGTGAATAATGGCATTTGCAATCCGAATCACAGAGCGGGCCAGGACTTTGTCTTCTCTAAGAGACACGACACAGCCCCGGGCTCTGCGAGCACGGCGATCCAAAGGCGACAGGAACGTACAGCAAATTAACGGCATCAATCACAAGGGGTGAATTATTTATTTGGAGAGTACGTAGAATACAGAATGCAACCCCACGGAAAAAAATTGCTTTAATTTTTGCCCTTCTTCACGCAAGAATTAATTATTTTTTCATACTTTCAGTAACAGCACTGTGAGAAGCCACAAGGAAACGTTGCATGGCCGTCCCTCCCGGTTCTCTGATGAATTTCTTCGAGGCAAAGTTTTCTGTTCTTCCACTCTTCCTCCATCACTGGGAAATCAGGCTCCTATTCTGCTTTCTCCAGTGATCCAAGGCAGTTGCACCTCAGCCACGTTTGGGCTCCATCCCTTGCTCAGGCCCTGCAAGGCTTTGCCTGCTCACCAGGAGCTGATCCTGCTGGGATAAATCTCCTTCAGCCCCCGCTGCCAGAGGATTTCCTGGAGCACAGCCAGGCCCCGAGGCTGCCCCAGCCCAGCCCTGCCCAGGGTGCCACGATCTGCCAAAATCATCGCCAGCCAGCTCAGCTGGGATGGACCGAGTGCCAAACGGAGCAGCCTTGGCTCAGAGCCCCCGTTCCAAACAAAACCCTGGAAATGCCACATCCCAGCCTTCAGGCAGAAGGATGGCACAGCTCCAGGGGTTTGGTGAGAACGCGGCCAATGCAGCAGCTCTGGAGCCCAAGAGGAGCTGGGGACACTGGAGTGGGGACAGTGCTGACCATCGGGACAGCACAGCAGGACAGGGGAGGGGACACAGCCAGCACCAACCAGCACAGCAAAGAATCCCAGAATCCCAGAGTCACTGAGGCTGGAAAAGCCCTCCAGGATCATCAAGTCCAGTCTGTGCCTAGTCCCCACCTTGTCCCCAGCCCAGAGCTCCGAGTGCCACCTCCAGCCCTTGCCTGGACACTGCAGGATGGACATCAGCCCCGGGAAGGGGCAGGGCTGGGCAGCCGGGGCTGGCAGAAGGATGGCAGTGCCCAGAGCAGCAACCACAGCTGCTGTTCCCACTCCTAGAGCTCATCTGGGTCACAGCTCCCTCAGGAGAGCCCTGCGGTGGCAGTGCAGGGACAGAGGTGACACCCTGAGGTGGCAGCACAGGCACAGAGGTGACACCCTGAGGAGGGCCCAGGTTTCAGGAGACCCCTCCCTGTCCCAGGTCGTGTCCCCTGTTTCGGTGAGCACTGGGCTCTGCCCTGCGGCTGCTGCCACTCCCAGCTCCCAGGAGCGACAGGAAATGTGAGCAGTTGATTTGGGAATGGATCTTTCATTAGAGCAGGCTCAGGATAAATGGAACCATTCCTGGCTCAGGATAAATGGAACCTTTCCTGCCAGTGAGCTCTCTGGAGCTGGGCAGGGGCACAGAACTCTCAACTTGCCAAGGACTCAGCTCCTCTTTGGCCCAGGTGCTCTCCTGGCCCCTCCCAGGTGGCCGGACTTGGGCCAGGTCCAGTCCAGATCCAGCTCTGTGCTACCACAAGAAATCGGGGTTTAAAGCATTAATTGATCTGCAGAGTGAGCTGTTGGTATCACCTGATGGAGATCCCTCGAGTGCTGCTCAACAGCCAGGGTGCAGCTGCACGAGTTCCCAGTGCTCCCAGTGCTCCCAGTGCTCCCAGTGCTGGGAGTGGCTGGGACTGGTGTGGAGCCAAAGGGGAGCGAAGGAGCCTCCACCTGCACACAGTGCTTGGATTTCTGTGGCTTTGTTTCCATCCAAACCAGCTCCTAAAAGCGGGGTTTGGGTTTTCTCTGCACACCAATGCGAGACACACAGACAGTGATTTGAAAAAATAAAGCAGAAGTCTGCTTTTAAAGACAACCATTTAAAAACGGAATTATTTCCAACTTCCACAACCTTCCGTTTTAACAACAAAGGACCACAAAATCCCTTTTGAAGTGGATAAAAAGAAATTAAGAATAAACATTTATTGATTTATTCTGTGTTGAAATAAGCAACTGAAGTAGGGGGTTTTTAATTAAATAAATTATTATTTATTATTGAAATTTATTTAAATTAAATAAAAACATCAAGTGGGGGTCAAAAGGCTCCAGCAACACCTTGGCTGCACCAAGGAGCAGCTGAGCCCTGGTCATTTCCTTACCCTGGGCTGCATTTCCAGCACAGTTCATTAGTCTGGCTTTGATCAAAACAGATTCTCTACATGGGACCCATCTTTTTGGATATAAAAATATTTTATAGCTATAAATTATAGGCCAAGAAAATCACTACAAAGTGGAAAATTACCATTGGGCAATAAAAATAATCTGATTAATTGCTTTCTGATCACTGTACACAAAGATCAGGATATGAGAATTGCATTTTATTGAGTTTATTCCTTCTAGATTCCCACATAAAAGTTGGGTTTATCTTTTAATTGATCGACTGTGCATTTACATATAAATCTGAAAATTTGGGTGTGGGAAGATGGCTTTAAATGAGCAACAGAGGAGATTCACAGTGCAGCGAGTCAGGAAAAGGGAAAGGCTTAAAAACATTTTGGAGTTACCCTTAAGGAACGCTGTGCACTGGGATCTGTTGCCATTTATCCTCTAATTAATCAGGCTTTTGTCTTAATTTCTGTAATTGCTTCACAATTTTATGAGCACCCGAAGTGTAAGTTCAGAAATATTTGCTGGTGACAGAGATCAGCCTCGTGCTGCCTCCTCACAGTGCCCGACCCAAAACGAAAGAAAGTAAAATACAAAAGAAAATTCAGCACCAAGGGGACACGGAGCAGCTGCTGGGGCTTTGAAAGACATTCCATGGCAGGACACAGTGCACGGGTATGGCCCAAAGCAGGGTGAAATTAGGATTCATTTCGAGTTAGTGAAGCCTGGGAGGGCCGTGGAGGGGATTTAGGAATGGAACAAGTTCCGTATCGCAGGGAATTGGATTAGGGGAAGGCTGGAGGGGGCTGGGGGGGATCTGAGCTCCACAGCAGAGCCCAGACCCAGCGGGGCCAGCAGGGCTGGGGCTGCCCGAGGGCTCCTGGGGTGCCCGGGCAGGGTCCCTGGGCTGGGACAGACCCCAAACCTCCCAAACTCGGTGCGAGCGCCGTCCCCAAGCCCCGAGCGACAGGGGGACACCAGCGACAGGGGAACACCAGCGACAGGGAGACACCAGCTCCGTGCCCGAGGAATGGGGAAAATATGGGAAAACCTCGGAATGTGTGCGACCGCTGCGGGCTGGGAGGGGCCATGGGCCAGCAGAGCATCCCTCCCTCTCTTCGGGCATCCCTCCCTTCATCCCTCCATCCCTCAGGGCTTCCCTCCATCCCTCTCTCCATCCCTCCCTTCATCCCTCCCTTCATCCCTCCCTCCATCCCTCCATCCCTCTGGGCATCCCTCCATCCCTCAGGGCTTCCCTCCATCCCTCTCTCCATCCCTCTCTCCCTCCCTCTCTCCATCCCTTTCTCCCTCTCCCGGCACTCCGAGCCCCCCCAGGCTGTAGCAGAGTTGCTGGGGGTATCAAATTCGGCGATGAGGCTGCAAAACGCCTCTAAAGCCCGAGCAGGGCTCCTTTGCTAATCCTGTTCTTTTGAGCGCTGCTTTTGGAGCAGCCCCAGGCCCCGGGGACTCGAGGGCTGGCCCCGCTCTCCCTGCTGCAGTTTGAGTTCACCATCGCAGGCCCCTGCAGCCGAGCCGTGCCCTGCACGGCTCCGGGCACACTCTGAGGTCATTTGTTTCGTTATTTCCATTTCAGAGATGCTCAGCGAGCCCACACCCACGCGCGCTCTCATTTAACACGCTGGGATGTTTACAGTAACACCGAAACACTCGGAAGGCGTTTGGAGAGCTCGATGGGAAGCCAGGGGGTCCGGCCGTGGTGCCCCAGGTGTTTGTCACCCCCGGGCCCCTCCTGGGGCTCGTCCCCACCCCGCAGGTGCCCCTTGCCCAGGAGCAGGAGGTGCCCCCATGGATCTCAGGTGCTCCAGGAAGGAAAATCAGGGGTTCTGACTGTGGGGTGAGGAAGGGGACGCTCCCCGGGGGTGGGAGCCCTTCCTGTGCCCCCACAGCTCCCACCAGCAGCTTTTCCCTTGGGAAGGGCACCCCCTCCATCCCCGCTGGCCAAGTGCCCCTCACAGAGCCCAAAATCCAGCTCAGGCCACCCAGCCCTGCTCCACAGCTGGGGGTGACACTCCAGGCGTGTCCAGCAGGAGCCACGTCCCACCTGTGCGCCCTGGAATCTCCCTGAATTACCAGGTAATGCTGCACAAATGTTTTATTCATGGCTCGTTTCACGGCTGGCACTCGCTTTTCTTTTGGTACTTATTTAACACACATTTCATTTACCTTATTTGAAAGCACCGACATATTTCCTAATTACCTGAAGTGCTTAAACGCTTTCCACGCTGTTAATAATTCCTTTCTTTTTAGCTGGGAGGGCTGAGCTGCTGCCAGAGCAGCCTGACCACAGGGCTGGGCATCCCTCCTGCCGGGCAGCCCCCGCTGGGGCCCGGGGGAACGGGGACAAAAAGCAGAGAAACAGATGCAGAACCACGGAGAAATTGTGGGTTTTTACTGTGCTGCCACCTCTCCCACCCGTGACATTTCCCTGCAGATGACTTTGCTTTGCTCGGCTCCTTCTGAGGATACAGAGAATCCTGTCGGGGCTCTCAGTTCTACTCCATTTACCAGCTTTACTCGGAGTGTTTCTTCTGTAAACGTGGGGTAGAAAATTACCTCAGTGGGGTACAAATGGCTTTGAAATCTGGCTTTTTCCAGAGGAACTTTTGGTTTTTTTGTGAAAGAAGAAGGAGGAAGAATATTTGGAATTATTTTCTGGTGCTTGTGGCCTTTCCCCCAGAGACAAATGTGAGCAGATACAAATACCTGCAGCCCGGGACTGTGGGAGGTGTCCCTGCCATGGCACTGGATGGGCTTTGAGGGCCCTTCCAACCCAAACCATTCCACAAAATCAAGATTAACTAAAACGTCTGCACACCCCAAACAAGCTCGAGGTATTACTGTGAAAACACAACATTATTTTTTTTAAAATTTAAATAAAAGGAAAACTGAGGTTGGGAAAAAAAACAAAAGAAAAAGTGAGAGGTGGGGACTGACAGTGGCTGTGTCCAGCTGGACACACCTGAGGGTATCCTGGGCACTCTGGACAGGGACTGCTTTCCTTCCTGAAGGGGAGAGATGCTCAAACGCCTTCAGCAGCCTGGAGATAAGGCTTGAACATCCTTCACTGCAGAGCCTGGGAGGTGCTGAGTGCACAGAAAGGAGGGAGAACCCCAGGTCCCCACCCTGCCCAGGGGACACCTGAGAGCAGGGGAGCCAGGACACTCCTGGTGCCAAGCATCCCTTGCCGAGGCACTGCCAGGATTCCATCCGGCCCCTCCAGCTCAGCCCGGGCTGCTGTCCCTGTCCCTGGGCACCTCCTGCTCCTCCCTGCACTGTTTATTCTCAGGCTTGACGAGCTTTGTGCTTGGGCACAAACGGTTCTGGAATTGGGCTTACAAATGGCGAGGACTCCATGCACTCCTGCTCTCATCTCTGCCAGCAACTCAACAACTGCGGATGACGGACGAGCAGCTCCAGCCAGAGCCTGCAAGTGCAGTTGATGTCATTAGAAGCAGGCAGAGAGCAGGAATTAATTAATGACTGCCGGGCCCTGCAGAGAGCAGGAGAGCTGCTGGCCCTTCCCAAAGAGCGGCTGATGCTCATCCCTGGATCCCAGACTGGCCACGGGAGTGTGGAGCAGCACAAACATCCCCGAGGGGCTGGGAACGGGCAGCACCAGCCACGGGAGGGTCCCTGCCATGGGAGGCTCTGCTGGGGCTCAGTGGGAGCACACAGGACACAGGGAAAGCAGCAGGAGAAGGGCTGGCTGTGCCCGTGTCACCTGGGCTTGGGGACACTCAGAGAGCAGCACAGGAAGGGCTGGCTGTGCCCGTGTCACCTGGGCTTGGGGACACTCAGAGAGCAGCACAGGAAGGGCTGGCTGTGCCCGTGTCACCTGGGCTTGGGGACACTCAGAGAGCAGCACAGGAAGGGCTGGCTGTGCCCGTGTCACCTGGGCTTGGGGACACAGAGAGAGCAGCACAGGAAGGGCTGGCTGTGCCCGTGTCACCTGGGCTTGGGGACACAGAGAGAGCAGCACCTGCCGCTGTCCCAGCCCAGCCCAGCCCGTGGGACAGGAGCCCCTCAGAGCTGGCACCTCGCAGCTCAGGTCTCTGACTGCCACAGGCAGAGGAGGCTGCAGGGGCTGCTGTCCCTGCCCTGTTTGGGATCATTTTCACCTCAACACCTTGTTCTGCTCAGTCTGGAGTGGAGGCAGGACAGCTCTGAGCCTCTCCCCCAACCCTGCCCTGCTCGGGGAGGGGAGGCGGCACAGGGGGTGGCACAGGAGGTGGGACAGGCAGTGGAACAGGAGGTGGCACAGGAGGTGGCACAGGAGGTGGGACAGGAGGTGGGACAGGCAGTGGAACAGGAGGTGGCACAGGAGGTGGCACAGGAGGTGGGACAGGAGGTGGGACAGGAGGTGGGACAGGCAGTGGAACAGGAGGTGGCACAGGAGGTGGGACAGGAGGTGGCACAGGAGGTGGGACAGGCAGTGGAACAGGAGGTGGCACAGGAGGTGGCACAGGAGGCAGCTCCAGCTCAGCCCCAGCTCTGCCTGTGCCCTCTCAACCCGAGCAGCTCCTCAGGTCATCCCTGACCCCTCACACTTCCCATCCCTGCTCGGAGTGAGGCCATTCCTCTGCTGGACCCTCAGAAAGGAAACAAGAGCTGTCAGCTCAATTCTTTGGCTAAAGGGGAAAAAAGATAAGCCAAATATGCCAATTTATGCGTGGAAAGGTCAGAATTTAAAAACCCTCGCTTCTTACACTGCTACATATCTTAAAATGGAATAAATTTTAAGTGCACCATAAAACTCCATTCCCCATCCCATTTACCGTGTAACTGGTGCTCCTCCTGTGCCTGCACGAAGACAAGCCCTCGGCTCTTTTATTAATATCCATGAGCATAATTTAATGGCTGATGCAGCACTGGAGACACACATTTCATATTTAACAGCAGGGCAGGTTTGGAAGGAGCCTGCGAGGGCTGTAATGAGCACTTGGGCTGCTCAGCCTGCTCCGAGTGCTCAGATCAATACAACATCATTTACTCATTGCAACTTATTGGCCAAGCCATTTTTTGCCGTCTTGGTACTTGTGTGTAGCAACCAGAAAAGTGGCAGACAAAAGGACTTAAAATTAATTATGTTCCTGTGAGTTGAATCCACGCAAAGCCCCGAGGTGCACTCTGCAGCAGAGATCAAAGAGTTCTCTCTTCATCTCTCTCTGCAAACACCCTCACACGTGCAGCGCTGGAGCAGCACAAACCAGCCCTGAAGGCCAGGCCGAAGCTGCAAAGCTGCTGCAGGGCCCTGCAAACAGGCAATAAATCAGAGATCTTTATCAACTCTAGCACCAGACGAAACCTTTAAAGGGAATAAACGCCAGGAAGACACCGGGCGCATCCAGCAGCAGCCGCCAGGTATTCCAGAGGCCATTGGAGGTTACAGCCCAGGATAAAGCTTGGATGGCCTTTATGGAGAGCAGTTTCATGTGCTGCGTGCCCAGGGCCCGGCTCTCCCTGCAGCTCATCCCAGCTGTGCTCTGCCTCATGTGTTATTCATGCACCCCAGCATCGCAAAACCGAGCGCGCTGCCCGCGCTGCCAGAGCACATTATGGGAACATCACATTTGAAGGCTCTTATTTTCCCCCTAAATCCAATTATTTTTCCTCCCAGGTTCCAGAATCACAAACAGGCGAGGGAAAACACGCACTCAGAGTTCAGGGAATGGGGCTGTGTGCGTGGCAGCAGCGCTGCCAGCTCCCAGATCCCGTAAGGACGGGAGGTGCTGAGCACGGATCGTGGCCAGGCTCTGCTGCGCTCCCACTCAGCCCTGTCCCACAGCCCGTCCTTCCCTTCCCTCCGAGCACAGGAGGGATTTTAAGGCGTGCAGGCTGCGCTGTCCTCGGTGCCCGGTGATTCTCTGTGCTGTGGGACTCTGTGAAATGTCACAATTACAGAGATTTCCTCGTGTTTGCCGAGGTTCGCCTGCCCTGGCTCTGCTTTCCTCTGCCCCTGCTCAGGGCTGCTTTTGTCCTCTCTCCTTTCAGGGGTTCCTTTGGCTCGTTTCAGGAGCAGGGAGGATCCCAGGATGATGCCCAGCTCCATGGAATGCACAGTGGGACACAAACTCTGGGGAAGAGCAGCTGTCCCAGCAGAGCTGAGCTGTGCCCAGTGAGCCCTCAGCAGCCAGGGAACCCTCCCGGAGGTTCCTGCTGCTCCAGTGCCAATCAGCCCCATTCCCCAGGGAGCTGGAAAACCCCTTTAGCAGCCAGTTCTACCCCAGAGCTGACCTGGGACCATCAGGATATGATTTAACAAAAACAACAAAGCAGTGCACATTCTTTTGTCATTAATTAGAACGCCTCATCAATGTTTCCAAGCTTTAGATTACCGTGGGGATGGATGCGATGCTGTTTTGCTGAGCTTCCCCGAGCCCCCCAGGGTCAATCAGAGGGGCAGGGGCTGCAGCCTCCATGCTCAGGGCTCACCTGGTGATGCTGGGAGGGAGCGAGATCACAGCCAGGTGACACCGAGTGTCCCTCAGTGTCCTTGTCACGGCCACACAGGGACACAGCAGCTGCTGGGCAGTGCCAGTGCAGAAGGGAGAGTCCTGGCTCTGGGGATTCCTCACGAAGAGGTTCACTCCCAGCAGGAGCCAGGGCTCTGTGCTCTTTGTCGCCTGCCAGCAGCACCTCCCAGCCGCCCTTTGGCTGCCAAACAACCACGAAGGCCTCGGCAATTAGCGCATTAATTGTTAGATAGGTCTGAGCTGATGGCTGCTCCCTCAGACACCACGGAACCTTCCAGCAGCTTCTCAGAGCAGCCACCCCTCCCTGCCACCAAAACCTGTCCCCACATCCCAGCTGAGATGGCGATCTGGGTCTGAAGGAGCAGCTGGGCACACACGGACCCTTCAGGGCCCAGGGCAGCTCTGTCCTCCCTGCCGGGGGCACCCAGAGCTTCCCCAGGGCCAGAGCCCCTTCCAGCAGCTCTGCCTGGTGACAGAGCCCCAAAACATCCCCCTCATCCTGGCAGGGAGCCTGGGATGGGCTGGAGACCCCCATCCCACAGCCTTCATCCACACCTCCCCTGGATACCCCATCCCACAGCCCTTCCTCCCCTGGATACCCCATCCCACAGCCCTTCTGCCATCCTGAGAGCCCAGAGGGGTTCCATCAATCCCCTTGGTGCTGCCAGAGGTTTTGGGGCTCCCTCTCCCGTTCCACAGGCACGTGGAATTTAAAACCTGCCCTGGCCCCTCTTTCCTCTGGAGATGGAGGTGTTTGCACAGAGAAACCCTCAGATTCCCTACCAGCAGCAATAAATATGATTTTGCATCCCATTTCCTGCGAGAATAACACATCAGCTCACGCTGCCTGAGCCATTTTAAATGTTTCTCCTTGGAAGTGAAATCTGAAAGTCCCCACATCTGAGACTCCAGGCAGGTTCCACTCCCCACCTATTCTAATCCTACGCCTCATTATTTGCAGAGACAGACAAATAGATGCAACATGTGAATGTTCTCCCCACTGGTGTTTAATGGCTTTTTTTCCTTCCTTTTTAAAATAAACAAATACATAAATAAAGCAGAGTCTCAGGCTGCCTCTGCTGCCGAGGCTTCTCAGAGCACAGACCCAGCTCCCCATCTTTTTTCTCTGACCTCAGTCAACACTGCTAATAAATCAGCTTCCCCCCACTCCAAAAAAATGAAAAACATATAAAATTGTGCTTTTCCTTCTCGTTTTCACCTCCACCTGATGCTCAGCACAAAGATCCCCACCTTTAACTAATTATTTTTCCATCTCCCACCCAGCTTTGTCCTTTAGCAGCTCTCCACTGCTGCAAGCAGGAGCAAACTCTGCTTCTCACCATCCCTGCTCTCCAGACACACAAACCCTCACCACCAAAGAAGAACTGAAATATTCTCCTCTGGCCCTGCTGAGCCACGAGGTGGGGAGGTGCTGCTGGCAGCTCTCAGAGCACGAGCACAGAATGTGAGAGCAGCAGAGCTCACACCAGGGAGGTGAGGGACCAGTGCCACTCCTCTCCTGACTGAGGGTGGAAGGCTGGAGGCTGAAATGAAACAGAAAAATAAGCACTGAGGAGCTGGAGACAGTCTGAGTGCTATCCAACACTATTAAGAAAATAAATCTTCAGGAATCAAAGCCCCCAAACAAACAGATTTATTCACATCTCTAGGCCTGCTCCTTTCCCCTCCTCAGAGTTAAAAAATAACAAACCTAAACCTCTCATGGAAAGCTTTCAAAAATCCATTCTGGGAGTGGCTGTTCTGCATTTCATGCAATATATATGGGCTTGGGAAATTCTACAGAACCAAATGATGACCCTAAATTATTGATCAAAGGCAGCAAATGTATAGAGCGGCCTGAGGAGCGCCCTGGCTGCTCCCAGGGAAGGGAACCCTCCGTGGTGATGGCACTGGCAGCAGGCATGGATCACCAGGAGGGCTCATTCCCAGCTCCAGGATCTTACTGCACATTAAATATGAGAGCTGTCTTTTCATTCTTATGAAATATTTCCTCAGACTTGAACAAAGGGGTATTAATTTAGGGACAGGAAAGGAGGATGTAAATAAGCTCATCCCAGGCAGCAGCCCCCGCCCATCCCATGTGCCCAGAGCCCTCATCAACTGAGCTTCCTCACATCTCCCACAGGGCAGGGCAGGGATAAAGCAACAGGAATGGAATAAAGCAGCAGCACTGGCATCCAGCTGGGCACACACCATTCCAGGCATGGAGCCAAACTGGGCACAGGTTTCCCAGAGGAAGTTCTTCAGACAGTCTGCAACAAGGGAAGAATTTTCCCCCTCAACTGAGACAGAATCAGCAGCACCCTCCCATCACAGGGAGCCTGCAAGAGCGGAGTGTTCCAGCAGCCCTGGGCCAAGCACCAGCTTGGGGCTGATAAAACACAAAGAGCTGGGGCAGAGAGGAGAGCCCTCAGTGCCCTGGCACCAGGCTGGGCATCACTCACTGCTGGGTTCCACTGTGTGTGTTCTAGAACAGCAGCCTGGAAGGCCCAGAGGGAGCCTCTTCCCTGGCCCAGAGGTGCCCAGGAAGCACATCCAGGGCACCAGGGATGGCCATGGCAAAGAGGATCATGGCTTTGTGGCCTCTGCACCCATTGTGGGAGAGGATTGTAGGGTGTGCCCTTCTAGGGGATTGTTTATCTTTGCTGTTTATGGGATGGCACAGCCTGGGGGTGGGATGGGATCAAGGGAATTTGCACTGCACAGCAGTGGGCAGTGGCCATGGGGCAGTGGCCATGGGGCAGTGGCCATGGGGCAGTGGCCATGGGGCAGTAGCCATAGGGCAGTGGCCATGGGGCAGTGGCCATGGGGCAGTGGCCATAGGGCAGTAGCCATGGGGCAGTGGCCATGGGGCGGTGGCCATGGGGCAGTGGTCATAGGGCAGTGGCCATGGGGCAGTGGCCATGGGGCGGTGGCCATGGGGCAGTGGCCATGGGGCAGTGGCCATAAGGGAGTAGCCATGGGGCAGTGGCCATGGGGCAGTGGCCATGGGGCAGTGGCCATGGGGTAGCCATGGGGCAGTGGCCATGGGGCAGTGGCCAGCCATGGGGGCCAGTGGCCATGGGGCAGTGGCCATGGGGCAGTGGCCATAGGGCAGTGGCCATGGGGCAGTGGCCATTGGGCAGTGACCATAGGGCAGTGGCCATGGGGCAGTGACCATGGGGCAGTGGCCAGGGGCAGTGGCCATGGGGCAGTGGCCATGGGGCAGTGTCTATAGGGCAGTGGCCATGGGGCAGTGGCCATGGGGCAGTGGCCATGGGGCAGTGGCCATAGGGCAGTAGCCATGGGGCAGTGGCTATGGGGCAGTGGCCATGGGCAGGCCATGGGGCAGTGGGCCATGGGGCAGTGGCCATGGGGCAGTGCCATAGGGCAGTGATGGGGCCATAGGGCAGTGCCATGGGGCAGTGCCACGGGGCAGTATGGGGCAGTGGCCATGGGGCAGTGGCCATAGAGCAGTGGCCATGGGGCAGTAGCCATGGGCAGTGGCCATGGGGCAGTGGCCATGGGGGCATGGGGCAGTGACCATGGGGCAGTAGCCATGGGGCAGTGGCCATGGGGCAGTGGCCATGGGGCAGTGGCCATAGGCAGTAGCCATGGGGCAGTGGCCATAGGGCAGTGGCCATGGGGCAGTGGCCATGGGGCAGTGGCCATGGCAGTAGCCACAGCAGCAGCCATAGGAGCAGTGTCAGCAGCAGTCCCAGAGTGATCTGGAGCAGTCTCAGTCTCTGTACAATCCTGAACTCTGCACACAGCACAGGCTGGGCTGAGCAGTCCTTGACCCTGCCTTGAATCCTGCACCTCCCCTCTCTGGAAACTTCCACAGCACCACCAGGACCTCCCCACCTTCACTGATGTCCCCCAGGAGCCCCACCAGGACCCCCTGTCTGAGGCACATCTTGGCTTTGGCAGCAGCTGCTCGCTCACTCCTCTCCACCAGAACAAATTCAGCTGTGAATGAGGAGCCTGGGCAACAGGGCCTTAATTAGAGCTGTGCATTCCCGCTAAAATCCGGGTAATTAGCGGCACCAGGGATGCTCATTGCGCTGCTGGAAATGAATTTACCACGGGGAGTTCAGCAGCCTCTGATTCCCAGGGAGTTCAGGAGGTGTGCTGCTCAGGGATGTGGCTTGGGGGCACTGCCAGGTTCGTGCTTGGACTCGATGATTTTAAAGATCTTTTCCAACCCTCACGGTTCTGTTCTATTTATTTTCAAAGCAGGCACCTGCAAAGGCAGGAATTGTGATCATTTCGTGGCATTTTAGTTGTGCTGCTTATTGAAATGTGGGATTAGCTCCCAATCATGCAAAGCAGGAGTGTTGTGCAGCACAGCCCCAGCTCCAGCCCTGAAGTGGAAGCACGAAGCCTCTCTGCCATTACCTGCTTTTTCCTTCAGAGTAATAACCCATCCAGAGCCGTGTGTGAGGTGTCAGCAGGAGGTGTCAGAGCACACCAGGAGCAGCAGAGCTGGAAGAAAACTGCATTTCTGATGGAAAAAATGCCCCATCTTCCCACTCTCCCACAGACAGAGATAATAACCTTCATCCAGCCTGAAAACTAAAACCACAGTGTGTGATTTACAGTGGTCAGAGAGTGGAACCAGTGGTGAAATGGCCACCAGCTCGGGAGTTCCCCAGGAGTTCAGAGGATGGGAAGATGAACAAGTCAATTACAGAATGTCCTGCTCCTCATCTCCCCAAGTAATTGAAGATCCAGTATCATTTTTAGTGAGTTATTTTTAATTGGTCTCATTTGCTGCCCTAAATGAGGTGCAGCATTGTTCCCAGTGTGATGGATCTGCCGTGCAAACTGGGACCAGAACGTGCAGCACATCCCAGCACTGCCAGGGCAAAACAGCCCCAACCACAGCAATGCAATTCATTTCCACGCCTGGCCTTGAAATATGATGATCCCAATCTATTTATTTGGCTGTTAGTGATGGTCTCCATCAAGGTCAGGAGAAATTGCTCAATTAATAAACGCCTGCTGGCTGCCACAGCAGCAGACAGAGCTGTGCCTGGAGCAGGGAGAGGCCTCTGGCACGGGCAGGGAGCAGGGGGAGCTGGCATTCTGCAGGATGGAGAGCAAACACCTCCTTGTGGGGCCAGACTTTGGGGTGTGGGGCTGCCCCAGGTCCTCCTGCAGGTGCTCAGGGTGAGGTTTGCAGCCCCTCCAGCTCCTGCCCAGTGCCCACCTTGGCAGGGAGGAGGAGGAGGAGGAGGAGGAGGAGGAGGAGGAGGAGGAGGAGGAGGAGGAGGAGGAGGAAGGGGGTTCAGGACAGGCAGGGAATCCTGGCCCAGAGGAATTCAGGGATTTGTTTTTGCCATCAAATCCTGCTGCAGGCAAGTCCCTCTGCAAGAAGAACTCACAATAATTTTTATTCCAAGTCCCTCTGCAAGGAGAACCCACAATAATTTTTATTCCAAGTCCCTCTGCAAGAAGAACCCACAATAATTCTCATTCCATGAATCCTACAAGGGGTTGGATTTGAAAGGACCCTAAAGACCAGCCCAGCCCCAGCCAGATCCTCAGCAAAGCCCCAGGAAATCCATGGGAACTCTTGGATCCTCTCTTCCATTCCCAGCCCCACTGATTTTGGCTCTTTCTGTCCCTCCCAGCCCCAGCTCAGGCTGAACAGCCCTTCCACGTGCTCACCACACACGGGTGGGTTTTCTCCTGCCCCTGAGAATCAAAGGCTGCCAAAATGAGGTTACTGAAGTGCAGTTACTGCACCAGCTTTTATCCCTGGAATTGCTTCCCTCCAGGACTGGCCCAGTTTGCAGCCCTTTCATCAGAGGTTCACCTGCCCTGCAGAGATGTGGAGCATCCTTTCAGGAGCCCAGGGGTGCCTGGAGAACGGGATCATCCAGAGAGGGCAGGAGATTGTCAAACACATTCACATAACTCAGGAAAATAAATCCAGATCAAACAGGATTTCAGCTGCAGCCCAAGGCACACTGAGGGCCAAGTGGGGCAGGCTTTTCTCAGGCAGAATTTTGCTTTTCTGCTGAAATAAACCATCAACTACCACATGAAAAGCAGAGAATACAGGGCTGGGAGGGTGGCAAGGGCCTCCAGAGTAGGGTCCCATCAGATTCCCCCTTTTCCTGCCCTGGATCAGTGTGGGTGCCTGGAAGGAACCCAGGAAGGAGATCCCAGGAAGCAGATTTGGATAACAACACTCTTCCAGCCCATGGGAAATGGCCCTTCCAGAGACCTGGGCCAAACACCAACCCCTTCCAGCTCTCCTTGCTGGAGCTGCACCCCCCCAGCGCTGTTTGCTCATCAGAACCCATCCCGTTAATGAATTACACGCTGACAGCACCAATTTAATTCCTTAGAGAACAGCAATTAATATATTGGACAAGCAAGTTCCAATTCCCATTTTTCCTTTGGGAAGAGAAAAGGCAGCTCCAGGGGGATCAGGAATCTCTTCAGGAGCACTTTCCCAGCGGAGCCATTCAGCCCTGGCTGGTGCTGGAGCATCCCCTGCCCCGGGGCAGGCACAGCACAGCCCAGCAAGGGCCAGGCTTCAGATCCCAAAGCTGTTTGGGAACCCAGGGCAGCAGCAAAGCTCCCTCACAGGGACCCTCAGGAAACGTGTCAGGTACAGCGGGTTTCAATCATCCCCCACACACTTCTGAATTATTCTGAATTATTGCAGCTGGGTGTGCCTGTTCCTGCAGGGCCCTGGGGGCTCTCCCACCCAGCCTCTCTTGGGGCCTCCGTGCTCTTTTCCCCAGATTAATTAAGGTCTGGATTCAAGATTTTTGTCAATGTCTTGGCAAAGGTTTATGGAGGTCCTTAGGGTTAATTTATAATCCCCTCGAGAATAAGTAAATATTTAAACTTCCCCCAGTGGTGTAATTGAATGTTTTAATTCATGCTGGTAGAGCGAGTCAGGCAAATGCTTCCATTGCTGGAGTTATTTATTAAATAAAGGAAAATAAGAAATCACTGCTGTCACTTCGGCAGAGTCTGGAGGAGAGCGCTGCTCCCGACAGCCCTGGCCCCACATCACAACTGCTCAGCAAAGGGCCAGGGCAGGGCAGGGCACAGGCCAGGCTGAGGGAGGAAGGGAGGAAGGAGAATGGATGGAGGGATGGATGGATGGATGGATGGATGGATGGATGGATGAAGGAAGGATGGATGGATGAAGGATGGATGAAGGATGGATGAAGGATGGATGGATGATGGATGAAGGATGGATGAAGGATGGATGAAGGATGGATGAAGGATGGATGAAGGATGGATGAAGGATGGATGGATGATGGATGAAGGATGGATGAAGGATGGATGAAGGATGGATGGATGATGGATGAAGGATGGATGAAGGATGGATGAAGGATGGATGAAGGAGGGATGAAGGATGGATGAAGGATGGATGAAGGATGGCTCCTCACCCTGCCCGTGCTGCAGCCGCACAGTCGTGACCTCACAGCCCCAACCCAAGAGCACCAAAGGGTGTGTGACAATACAGCTCAGACACAAAACCTGGGAATTTGGAGTCTCGCAGCTCCAGGAGGAACGATGGGTGTTGTTTCAACATTCATTTTTGTGTTCTCAGCACCGCAAACCCCTGTAAATCAGAGCTCCCTGCACGGCAGTGACTGCACTGGGATAAATCCTGCTCACTCCTTCTCGTGTCCCTGGAACCAGCGCTGCAGAGTGTTGGTGCTGCAGGGCACCAGACCGAGATGAATTGAAAATTAAGGCACCTAAATAATTAACCCCACCCTGGAGCCTTGGAGGCAATTTAATAAAGTGCTCTCGGGGCTGATAGTGAATAATTCCCATTGTCACCGTGTCACACAGGCTGCAGCAGCAGGGCCACACTGCCCCTGCACAGCTCTGCTGGGCTGCTGCTCTTCCTGGCACTGGGAATGCTGCTCCTGGCACTGGGAATGCATTCCTGAGACTGGGAATGCTGGTCTGAAACCCGGCCTAAGGAACCCCTGTGCCCCTGGGGCACGAAAGCAGCAAACCTGGGCTTTGTCCTTCTCCCAGGGCTATCAAACCCCTGTAACTCATTGCTCCAAAATCCCACCTTGGCTCTGTCCTTTGCAATTATTCAGGAATGACGCGTTTTCCCCCATGTCCAGTCCTCAGCAGGTCCCTGGAGGGTGGCTGGGCTGGCTGGCACCCTGGCAGGGCTGGGGTGCCACAGTGGGGTGTGTGCTGGGGGTCCCAGTGCAGCCCCCCCAGATGAGCCCAGGAGCTGGCAGTGCCTCACCCTGGCTCTGGATGCCCCAGAGGATGCCTTTTCCAGGAAACTCCACTGCCCTGCAGATCCTCATGTGCTCTGGATTCATTGTGCATGGATTTTTGATTGCAGACATGGTATGGAGAGGAGCGCACAAGCTGGGTGAATCAATTTGTCCTAAATAACATCCATACACAGTTCCTGGATTAGGTTTTTTAGCCTGCAAATTATGGGGACGGAGAGACAGAAATTTCCTTTTTGTGTCTGTTTTGGGAATTGTTTTTCATCCTGACAGCCTCTGCAGCGTGGGCTGGGTTGGAGGCAGAGTTCACAGAGTGAGGAAAGCTGAGGAAGAGGGAAGCTGGGAACACTGAGGGTGCCAGGCAGGGCTGGGGCCGGGAATTCAGCTACAGCAGCTGCTCCCCCACACATCCAACCCCCGGACCTGCGTGATGGGAGCAGCAGGCACTGAGCACAGCCCGGGCTCTCCCTTGGCACCGCTGGACTGCCCCGTGCCCTCCCCGGCTGGCACAGGGAGATCGGGATTCCCCGGGGAGCCTGTGGAATTCTGCCGGTCCTTGACACTCGGGATATTACTGTCCACGCTGTGAAGTTGATCGTGGGGAGAACTGGCAGAAAATCTTTCCATGGCAGATTAATAAACGCCGTGGGTGTGAACGGTGACAGCGGCACAGATCAATGGCTGTGGTGGCGTTTGTGCCGGGAGGATGGGGAGGAGCAGCTCCCAGCACAGCCCCTGCCAGAGCCATCCCTGCGGCTCCGAGCGCTTTCGGCTTCACAAACACCAAACGGGGCCGGTTCTGGGCCAGGAAATCCCTCCGTGCCTTCTCCGCAGGGAACGCGCCCCAGCCCAGCCCAGCCCAGCCCAGCCCAGCCCAGCCCAGCCCAGCCCAGCCCTACCCAGCCCAGCCCTGCCCTGCCCAGCCCAGCCCAGCCCAGCCCAGCCCAGCCCTGCCCCAGCGCTCCCCACGCTGCCCTGGGGCGGGTGAATCCACCTGCTGTCCCTGCACGTGTTCCAAACACAGGGCAGCACCTCTCCGAGCACGTCCTGGTCCCTGTCACCTCCTTCAGCCACCGCAGGTGTGTCCCTGCCGAGTGCCAGGCGCAGGTGCCACCAGCGAGGCCACCTGCAGGGACCTGCGGGTACCCAAGGGATGCCAGGGTCCCCAAAACCCTGAGGGCACAGCGGGGTCTGTCCCTGCTGGGGACCGCGGGGACAGCGCGAGTCCTGCTGCCAGCAGCATCACTGCTGGGGCCACGAGGGGGTCACTGCAGTGCCACACCCGGGATTCCCCGGTCACTGTTGGAATGTCACACTGAGGATTCCCTGGTCACAATTTCAATGTCACACCAGGGATTCCCTGGTCACAATTTCAATGCCATACTGGGGAATTCCTTGCTCGGGACTGACAGCAGAGCAGCAGCAGAGCAGCCAGGCTGCCTTGGCAGGGTGGCTGCTGCCAGGGAAAGCAGCACACTGCAATCCTGGGGAGTGCTTGTCCCAAAGCAGTGCTTTGCATGCTGTGGCTGCAGGAGTTTTCCTCTCTTCCCAGGAATCCTGGTGCCCAACTGGGGCCTCAGACAGCTGAGAAGCTCCTTCTGTCTAAATCAGGACAATTATCTAATTGAGACATTCGGTAGGCGCTGGGAGGAAGCGCAGGGGAGGGGGAGGAGGAATAAATCACAGAGCAGAGTCAACATCTGAGCCTGTTAGAAACAGCTCAGACAGGAGAGACCCAGCCTGCTGCTCCCCTGAACTTGGGAAAACCTGCTCCTTTTCCTCTGTGCAGCATTCCAGGAGAACATGGGACCAGGCAGGGCAGGCTCCTGCTGGCTGTGGCCACAGCCAGGGCTGCACGGTGGTGTGGGGATTTGGGGTTGAAGTTGTAACTCTTTAGTGCACGCCACACGCAGGGCATCCCTTGGAGTTATCCCTGTTAAACTGCTGAATCCCAGGCAGCTGCTTGGGAATTGGCACTTCCTGGGTGGGAAATGCCTCCTGTTTGGTTGGGCTGGAGGAACCAAAGCCAGCTGGGATAACCCTGCTCAGGGAAGGGCTCCCAAACACCCCCTGCCCCTGGCAGACCCTTCCTGCACGGGCAGACGTGGGATGGTGATGCTTGAAGGATATTTTGCTTTTTTCCTAAATACTTTTTACACAGTTCCCTGTATCCACAGGTATTACCATGCACGCTTGTGATGCTTTAGGTGATAACTCAGCCTGGTTTCTTGGTGTCCTGCAGCCTGGGAGACCAAACACCCCAGAGCTGCAGAGTCAGAAGAGCAAACATTCGATTGTTGTAAGAACTCAAGGTCCCCTGGCAGGACAGATTCTGTGAACTGGAAATGAGCCCAGCCCAGCCCCTATTGGGCCCCCTCGTTAGATATGCTAATGAGTAAGGGCTTTAATTGTACACTCGACTGGGGGCTGCAAAGGACATTGTGACGCTGTCACCTGGGTGAAGGAATGCATCAATGGGATCCTATGAAACACCGAGGGAAACGAGCCCAGCCCTCTGAGCCTGTCTGGGCTTTCATTTCCTAAGGCCAGGGAAAGGCATCAATGGGAAGCAAGGCAGTGAGCAAAGCCTGGCCCCGAGTGACAGTGCCAGCAGGGGATGTCCCCAGGGCTGGAAGATGCCACGTGCAGAGCTGCCAGCCCCAGCAAGATCATCCCTGGGGGGACCTGCAGGGAGAACAGGATTTGGCCCTCAGGCTCACACGGTTTTGCTGCTTCAAACACCCCTAGGATGCAGGCAGCTGCTTGCCCTGGCTGCCTCCCCTCTCTCCCCACACGGAGAATTTCCCAGGGAACAGGGACTGCTGTGGATGCATTAAAAAGGGTCTGAGACACTTCACCAGACCCCAAAGAGGAGGCACTCAAAATGTCCCCATTGGCTGGAGACCCATAAAAAACTGTATTTTCTTATAGAAAATCCATGGTGTAAACAAAAGAGGCTTCTCTCCCTAAATGAACTGGAACAAGAGCTGTTTCTGAGGTGCTAAACTGACTGGAGGTCGAGGTGTTGTCTTTTGTGTGTTGTCAGGGAGAAAGAAATGGAGAGGTGGGGGAAGGAGGGGTGGGCTGAGGAGTTTGTTCTGGTTTTTCTTGGTTTTTTTCTTTGTCTTGGGTGTTTTAATAAACTTTCTTTATACTTTA
This sequence comes from Eopsaltria australis, assembly GCA_034509425.1. Taxonomy (NCBI): domain Eukaryota; kingdom Metazoa; phylum Chordata; class Aves; order Passeriformes; family Petroicidae; genus Eopsaltria; species Eopsaltria australis. The sequence goes on from JAVTVJ010002429.1 coordinate 107,068, forward strand.
TAAAGTTTGAGCCTGCTTTGCCTGCTCCTAACCCTCACAGCAAACATCAGGTAAATTTTGGAAAGTGTGCTGGCATTTGGCCACAAACTCGAATAGACAAACTGGAACCACTGCACCCTGTGAGCCCTGCAAGGCTCCTGGGCTGGGTCCCAGGGATGGCAGAGGCTGTGAGAGGGACTGGCTCAGGTACAAACAGCCACAGAGCAGGGAATTGCTGCCCCAGGCTCTGTTTGGGCAGGGAGGGATCCAGGCTCACAGGGTTCCTGCCAGGGAGCAGCAGGGGGGACTCCCTGCCTCATCTCACAGTGCCAGCTGAAGCTTCCTCTGCCACATAATGCATTTCCATTACAGCATTAAGGATCTTTCTGACCCAAATACACGTCCTGAGAACAAAAATAACCGTAAGGAATACAGTATTTAATCTGCCTGGATTCAGGCCTCAGAAAGATAAAATCTATTACAAATGTTATCCCTCGCCTTGCCTATTAATCCTGAAGGCTCTGGTGATTAAACACCATTTCCAACTCTGCCCTCCCTGGTGTGCCCGTGACCCCCAGAGCTCCAAAAGCTCCCGTTGTGCATCTGGGGACAGGGATGGGCACTGCTGGGTTATTGCAATAGCTGAGATTGCACTCCTGCCTCTCTGCCTGAATTCACCCCTCGGCTTGCAGGGGTACGAGGAAAGCACAGCCCAGGGCAAAAGAAGGGTCTGAACTGCAGAACTGGGAGAGGATGAGATGGCACAAGTGATGTGAGGTGCAGCTGTGGCAGGAGAAAAGTGGGACTGAGATCTGAGCAAAGCCAGCAAAGTGCACAGAATCACAGAGTCAGAGAGTCAGAGAGTCACAGAATCACAGAATCTGAGTCACAGAGTCACAGAGTCAGAGAATCACAGAATCAGAGTCAGAGAATCACAGAATCACAGAATTACAGAATCACAGAGTCACAGAATTATAGAATCACAGAGTCACAGTCACAGAGTCACAGAATCACAGAGTCACAGAATCACAGAATTACAGAATCACAGAATCTCAGAGTCACAGACTCATAGAATCACAGAATCTCAGAGAGCTTTGGGTTGGAAGGCACCTCAAGGCTCCTCTCATTCAGTGCAGGGCCCTGCTGAGCCCCACACGGGCTGGGCTGGGCTGGACTGGGCTGGGCTGGGCTGGGCAGGGCTGGGCTGGGCTGGGCTGGGCAGGGCTGGGCTGGACTGGGAAAGGCAGGGCTGGGCTGGGCTGGGCTGGGTTGGGCTGGGCTGGGCTGGGCTGGG